>BTHU01000017.1:16091239-16296239 GCA_036184795.1 Tokudaia tokunoshimensis | reverse complement strand
ACATGTAAATATGCAACATGTATTTTACCTGTATGCTCTTTCATAAAAGTGCCTCCTAAAATTTCAGTATTGACAAGGGGATAGTATTTGTTGGTAGTTGAATCCTGTGAGTTCCTTCTTTGCCGTGAGCTTAATGATCTGATGAGTGAGTTTTATACATGAGTCTGCTAGTTTGTTTCTGAACCTTCTAGCATTTTCCATGTGGAGATGACACCAGTTAGTCCTCAAATGCCTTTGTCTGGAATTTCCTAGCCTCCAACACAGGAAGAATATTATTTTGTATAAAACAAAATCCATGGAAACATTAATTTATGGTCATTAACTAAGTTACACAAGGTATAAAATATGCATGACATATGAATAATATTTACCCAGTTGTCATGGGAGTTAGAAAGAAGATGAATGTCAAAGACTTTAGTAATGGTCATTAAGCTGATAACCTTTATGACATTGTCTTATTTAGTTATTGATTATGCAATACAGATTTAAAATAGTTACATAAAAAACATAATCACAAAATGGTACGCACTTAAAGAAAGCACAGAATTGAGCATTCTGAAAAAAATTCCAATATCATACCCTCAGCTGCTCAGTTCTTCTCCCTGCTGCTTATCTTCACTAGCATTTTTAACCTGACTGAATACAGAAGCATCTTCCTATAATACTCCTTCCCTGTCCCACAAAGTGACAATTACTAGGCAGAAGAGGCATCAGGAATAAAAGGTTGAGTGTGAAAATTGATAGAAACTTGGCTTGTAGATAGGCATAAGAAAGCAGAAATAACTAACAATATTGCAGCAGCAATCAATGATGGAGCTCCAAAAGACACTTTCTGTACATCAAAGGATCAACACTCTCATGGTACCAAATCACTGATCACAGTAGTGAGGATGTTTTTGTCTTCGCCAGCATCTTGTAAAGTCAAAGATTAACATGTGGTCAGAGATATGATGTAATCTAAACTGTATGCAGACATGATTGCAGAAAAATGATGAGTGTTAAGGGTATGCAAAGCATTCAGAAATGTTAGAGAATGCCTATCCATCTCTTCCCTAGGGAGAGATGGAAGAGAGAGAATTACATGTTCAGGATGATAACTTCATACAGCTAAGTCCAAGCATGGTATAGAGTATATATGACCTTGTCTCTAAATAAATAAATAAATAAATAAATAAATAAATATTTTGGTATTCATTAGACTCAAGCTCTTTGGCCTTTAGTGGACTACTAGACTGACACTGCCTCAGTAAGAAGACAATAGAGTAGGTCATCATTCATCAGAAGGCACATTACCACCTGAGACCTGTAACAAGACAGAGTTTGCTAACTAGTTCCCAAATGTGTTTGTAATTTTTCAAAACAAGGCAAGTGGAACAGAATTCTGTCCAGAATTTTTGATACTCTCTAACACTATCTGACGTGTACTCGTGAGATTAACAAACATGATTCCCAAAAAGTTCAAGTACAACCTAAGTCTCACAATAACATAAATCTCACAATCCCACATGCATAATGAAGCTGAGCTGAGGGCACTGGAGCGATGGTTCCGTGCTGAAGAATACCTGCAGCTCCTCCAGAAGATCTGAGCTCAGTTCTTAGAACCTGTGTCAAGCAGATAACAACCACCTGTAATTCCAACTCCAAAAGGGTCTGACACCTTCTTCTCTCTCATGCAGGTAATTGCACTTGTGTAGCAGACACACAGAGACACACAGAGATATGTACATAATTACAAATAAAATAAATACTTTAAAGTAAATACATACATCTTAGCTGTTATGGTTACTTTGGAAGGGAAATGCAAATTTGAAGTGTGAATTATGGAAGGAACTCAAGAATCATGGGAAATTAAACATTTAAGCTATGATTGCAAAAGAACCAAAAGACTATAAATAACCAAAGCTTGATCCACTTTATTATTCATAATGGAGAGGGTAAAAGACACAGGCAGGTGAGAGTAGATATTGAAAGGCCCAGTCATACACATAAAAATAGTGACTTCTTTCAAAAGAATTTGCTATTGAAATCTCTTCTAGTGTCCCAGATGAAGCAAGTCCACAGGCAAGCCTTTAATGACTCCTAATGACATTCTACTATGCACAAAGATAAGTGTCTTGCTCTGAGACAATCAAAAGTTTCCTCCTGAAGTAGATGGAAACCAATACAGAGAACCTTAACTGGACAATGCACAGAGAATGACATTGGAACACTCAGCCTTAAAAAGGATGACTCAGTCAAATCCCTCCCCTTGAAGCTCAGGAATCTGTGCAGAAGAGGGCGAAGAAAGGTCATTAGAGAAGGAAATAATGGATGGTTCCAAGGAAACAGTTCCTTACAGATATAATGAAGATATGGAACTCACAAAGGCTATAGCAGCATACACAGGGCCTGCCCAAGTTCAAGCCACATAGGGTCTCAGTGCTGAAAGCAGAAAATAGATACCATCTCCCATTCTTACCCAAGATGCTATCTCCAGTAGAAAACCACTTGCAAAGGAATATTTGTCTTCTCCATTAGAGTTTCACTGTATATATTAACCGTCCTTAAGGGTCAGCTCCGTGTACAGAGGATGTGTGACACAAAATGAACTCAGTGGCATTATTGTAGACACTTTGTCTCATATTTGTAATGCACTATTCCTGAACTGGATATCAGCCGTTGATCCTCTGTTAGCGTCTATGCTCCCTGTCCACATCTGAGGCAAAAACACTGCAGCCCGAATGCTAGTCTCACATGGTGGAAGTTTGTGAAACACAAGGAGAAAAAAAAATCTGAGAGTCCAGTTCTGGAGGTGATATATGCATAGTTCTTGGTTTTTATTATGGAAACATGAATTATATTTTAGGGACCATGATATTAACAACTTCTAAGCTATTTAAATGTATAAATAACAATAAATAACGCTCGGCAGTAATTTCTTAAAATGCAAATTTCTGTTCTAAAATAGAAAACTGTCGGACTCCCCCCATGTGCAGAGTGTGACTAGTTGGGGGCAGAAGGCCTGATTTTGTTTGCCCAGGTGCCTTCTATTTCTATAATGTTTTGTTCACTACAGACACATAACAAAGGCATGCTTTGATTTTCAGAAAAACATCCCACATCAATGAAAACAAAGTCCCTCTGGTGTATCCTGGCAAAGGTAAGATGAGATCACATCACATCAGAAACAAAATAATTTAGTGCTGCTCTAGATAGGAAACCATTGACTGAGAGGTCAAATCTTAAATTTGAATGTCTAGAATAAATAAATCCAAGCAGATTTCTCAGAAGGCTTGTGGAAAACAAAACAGAGAGGAAACAGTGACAGGGAACAGAGGGCAGAATGAATAAAAGTGGAGGTGAAGTTTTATGATAATTTTGTAGTCACGGAGTCATCAAATTTCAGGTTTGGCGAGAACCCCAAAGGTCTCTGCTGCCAATCACATATCTGATGCTTGAAAACCCTAATTTTGTCTCCCCTCCAGTGAGATGACTCAGTGTCTGGCGCCTCCCTCCTTTCCTCTGTGAAAAGCTCTGCCTGTAAAACTGCTCCCTTCCACACAGCACTTTGCTTCAGCCCTGTGACACTCTCTTTTGGCTTCTATTTTCCTCACAGAACAAAAATGATTTAAGTTTCAACTCTTCTGTGTGCACTCAATTTTATGTATTTTAATTTCAATGCTACACACCGATCTATCAACACACACACACATACATTCACACATACACACATTTGCACACACATACACACAGGCATACACATAAGTAGAAACATGTACATACATGTACATACGTGCATATGCACACATACATACACATTCATATACATATACACATATACACACAAATATATACATTCACACACATTTAAGTATACTCAGATTCACATGCACACAGATGCAGACATAGATAAGCACATCACCAACCTCCACAAACTCCTCCTTTTGCAAATGAGAGCTTTATTTTTCTCAAAAGATTTCAAGCAATATGGCTCATATATATGCATATATACATCATATACATATATGTATACATACATGTACATGTACATGTACCTATACACATACATATGTGGTGGTGGTTGGGTGGGTACAAGCAGGGGCGTGCAGTTGTCTGTGGAAGACAGGGATGTGAGGTTGCCCTAAATTCGGAAATGATGATGGTTGTGTGTCATCTAATCTAGGTGCTGAGGAAAGAGTCAAGTCCCATATACTAGCAGTCGGCCCTCTTAACCTCCCTATCGTCTCCAATGCTGTGCTCTTCAATCATAATTCCCTTCCTCTAAAGTGACTGTACCTATTCTTTCTTAAAATGTAGAGCCTGTATTTGGGTAAACAGAATGACATTTTGATTTTTTTAAAGGAAGAAATCAACCTAGTCCTGATTCCTAAAACTTTTAATGAAGTTTGTTCCCCAACACCAGCTGAGATCTGTTAGTCTCCTCCTTTAAGCTAGTCAACTGTGGAGTCAAGTAAACATTCAACTTCTATTTTTTTCAGTAAGACAAAATGCTTATGTAAAATAATGTTACACAGCTCAACTAAGCCATGAGTCTGTTTGTTCACTATAAATACTCATATAAGAACACAGATATTTATATCTCTTCTTCATATTTGTGCACTTATTATCATTCATTTGAGTTTATAAAGAGTTAAATCACCCACATAATAAAGCAAGCTAATTTTTACCAACTATTTACCTCCATATGTTTCCAGAGGTTCCATTAACACACATGGAGTATGTCATATTAACCAAATATGTAACTAATTAGAAACACAATAATGCTTTAATTTTGAGTCCTTCAGCCATGAGAGTGTGTTTGTATGTGTGTGCATGAAAGTGTGTATGTGTGCACACATGCGCATGCAAGCATGAGTGCATGCATGCATGCACAAGAGTGCCCATTTTGCCTGTGAAAGTAAGAAGATAAAGTCAGATGACAATCATCAAGTGTTGGCCACCTGATTTTTGAGACAAGGTCTCTCACTTCTCTAAAACTCACCAAGAAGTCTCGGTGGCTACACAACCTGTCCCCACCTCTCAGGGCCAGGATTACAAGTCCACAATAGCAAGTCCTCATTTTTGCATATTTTGTGAGTTCTGGAAATCTAATTTAGGTCAACTGTTTTTAAGGCTGTGCTTTATCTGATAAAGCTATCCCTCAAGTCCTTTTCAGAGACTTACGGTGCTAAATTTTATCACGTCAAGATTGCTGCATGTAAACTTCCTAAACGTTTCCATATAGTGTCTACAAGTCACTGAACTTTTATCTTTTATTCTTCAAAGTCCTTCAAATAGCTCTGGAGACCACATCTGAAATTTCAACTAAAAGTTCTAGAATGTATCTCAGAACCATCCTTTTGTATGGAAAAATAATCTGTAGAAATTGTAGAGTTCTGCCTTGCTTTCAGTCTTTGTACATGAGATTCCCCAAAGAAGAAGAATTAGAAGACTGCTTAAATCTGATTCGTTGTACCTGAGCTCATGCTGACATTATATATGACCTGAGACTTTAATTAAATTTTTATGATCTAAAATACTGGCCTAGTTAACCCCTAGCAGGTACACAAATTCAGAACCTACCAGAATAAAATTAGACTAAATCATTGGATGAATGATCATATAATGTATCCAGAAGAGTTTTTATTTTCATTTTAGAACTAGTATAGTCCAAAGTTGGCTTAAAGTAAGAAGCACTTTATCATGATCAAATTATGTGGCTGCAACACATTCTCTCTCTCTCTCTCTCTTTCTCTGTCTTTAGAACTGGACAGAGTTTTCCAACTGGAAAATTACCTGTACATTATATGAAAAGTTTTGGGAATGCAATTTTGTAAGTTGCCACCTGCATTGGGGTGGGTCTTTGATTACTTCCATTTGACTTACCTATACTTAACTCTTCTCCTATGCACCTGGAAGTATTTCAACAGGTTCACTAATTCAGTAAGTTGTTCTTGGGTGATGTCATTTCATTGGTCTGTCATTGTTGCCTTAAATAGTGTGAATAGATAATTGTTTGTGTTTCCCTGAAAAATGTACATAGCACATGTTAAAGAGAGCCTATGTGGATTCCACCTAGAGGTATAACCAGAGAGATAGTGACTGTTCATCAAAGTCCGAAGATGTCTTGTTCTATGTGAAACCAGGAGAGACACAGGAACATTTTATGCTAATTAGCCAAGACTGTGACACTTCATATTAACTTGCTGAAGGAAGAAAGCAGAGTCCCTTACAGCCACTCCAGCTTCCTTCTTCCTCGGGTGCTCTGGTGTGTGCATTCATGTCAGTGAATTCATCCTTACGGTGTCCTTCTCCCTTCAATCCAGCACCCTCTGCATCTTTCTCCAAGTCTTTTTATAATGATACAACTTAGCAAAAACTTGCATTTATTTTTGGATTAGCTGATTTCTGTCAAATTTGCTTCTCTAATTGGTACCATGGGCCATGAGTAGATGTGTCTCTCCTTGTGTATCTGCGGCAGTGGAAGATTGATATAGACCAAAAGGGAACTTGAAATCCCTTGGAAAGTTCTAAGAAAGGAATTAAGTTATAAGATATTGCATCAGAGAAGAGGCAATAGCTGAACCAGAGAGCATGTTTGTGTAATGCACCTGTGTGTCTGTGTAGCTTGTCTTTGTGTGTATGTGTCTTCGTGTGTGTCTTTGTGTGTGTGTGTGTGTGTGTGTGTGTGTGTGTGTGTTCAGGGGTTGATGAAAGGTCTATGCAAATATAATCTGCTTTTAATACTTAAAAATAAATTGTTTTGTTTTTCAATCAATTTATTAATCTTCATGTAAGATGTCTGACAAGAAAATGAGCTCGAATCATGCTCTAAATTCAACAAATCAAAACATACTTACATCTTGATTTTCAACATATTGACCAAGAATTCAACAATAGTGTCAGAGAAAAGAGGATTTCATTCAATTCTGTTTTAGGATAAAAACGGCTTATTTTGTGTTTTCAAGTTCATTTTTCTTTTTTTTGTTTTTAATAAAAAAATTAATATAAATGTTCAAGCTCTTCAACAAAGCCTGCTGAGATTATAATTGAGATTACATTCCACAAATAAATCAATTTGAGAAGAATTGTCATATTGGCATGTGCTTCTCTGAAATGGTAAAAACAGTTATCTCTATATTTATTTGTCTTGGATTCTCTCATTAATGTTTTATAGCTTTCATCAAACATTGGGTTATTTTGCTAAATTCATCATTAACTAGGGTTATATTTGATGCTACTACAAAGTGTTGTTCTTTGCTTTACACATGTATGCATGCGGCTTGCCTCCTGCAGTCTGGATAAACTTCCTCATTAGTTTTTAGTAGAACTTTGTATGTGCTTGGGGAATATGTATGCAATGAACATTTCTGCAGATAGAGATAATTTCATTTCTTTTCCCAAACAAAATCATCGTTTCTGCATTATTCTTCTACCCTGCTTGCCAGGGTCTGTAGCATTTGAATTTTAGTTGTGTACTTTTTTTCTCATTCTTAAGAAGTGGGAAGTAATTTTTCAATATTATGTGTAATACTGCCTGAAGATACCTCAAGTATGTTTTAGCTAAACTATTTAACCAATATTTCTCTATTTTCAAGATTGTCCCATGGATTGTAATCTTCTCCTGCATGTATTGAGATGACTCTACAATTTTCCCTTTGTATTCTATTGACATGGACAGCTGTGATACCATTTTTATTAATTAGACTTTGCATTTGGATATTTAAAAAGAGCCTAATTGTGACTTTTTTTTTTTTTTTTTTTGGTTTTTCGAGACAGGGTTTCTCTGTGTAGCCCTGGCTGTCCTGGAACTCACTTTGTAGACCAGGCTGGCCTCGAACTCAGAAATCCGCCTGCCTCTGCCTCCCAAGTGCTGGGATTAAAGGCGTGTGCCACCACTGCCCGGCTAATTGTGACTTTTGAGTACTGTTCAGTTATCTTGTTTTAGAATTTTGAGATTTTGTTTACAAGTTTTTCTTTCTTTTGGTACATATGGACCACAGACTTGATGAGTTGAGAATTTCTCACTTATGGTTTTTAGAAGTTTGTGTGAAATTAATTTTATCATTTCCCTAAATGTTTTGTATAATTTCTCTTTTTTTATTCTTTAATCCTTTCTACAGTTCAGTCTTCATCCCCCACCCACACTTCCCTGACCACTGGCTATCCCATACCTCCTCCCTGATCTCCAAGAAGATGTCACCATTCCCACCCCCACCTCCCCAGACCTCCACATTCCCCTGCGGTCTCAAGTCTCTAGAGGTTTCAGTGCATCTTTTCCCACTAAGGCCAGACAAGGCAGTCCTATGCTGTATATGTGTATGCTACCTAGATGGTGGCTCAGTGTCTGAGATCTCTGGGGTCCAGGTTAGTCAAGACTGCTGGTCTTCCCATGGGAATGCCCTCGCCCTCTTCCTCAACTTTTTCCAGCTTTTCCTCAAATTAACCATAGGGGTCCCCCATTTCTTCCCATTGTTTGGGTACTAGTATCTGCATCTGACCTTTTCAGCTGATTGTTGGAACTCTCGAAGGGCAGCCATGCTAGAGCCTGTTTGAAAACACACCCCAGTATCAGTAACAGTGTCAGGCCCTGGGACCTGCCCTTGAGTTGAATCCCAATTGGGCCTGTCACTGAACCTCCTTTCCCAGTTTGTCCCTGCAGTTCTTTCAGACGGGGTCAGAACTTTAGGCTGTAGGATAACAACCCCATTCTTCCACTTGATGTCCTGTCCCTACACTGGAAGTGGACTGTTGCAAGATATTTCCTATCCATTCACACTGAGGCAGTGAGAGACCAGTGATTGGAGGGGAGAGAGGAGGAGGAGCTAAGGGAAGTGATGGGCAGAGAGAGAGAGAGAGGGAAAGGGCTCAGTGGATAAGTCCAGTTGAGCAGGGAAGGAGTTACGGATATCCAGATGGCTTCAGACATATTCCTGATGTTTTGGAGAGGTTAGAAATATCGGGATAAGACTTTATCATTGCAGATTGGCATTATGTAATTAGGAGTTCTATATACATAAAGATATTTGATTAACTATTCAAGTTTAAGAGTCATGCTTTACCGGATACTTGGAAGGAGTGGTGCAGAGGCCTGGCAGGGCGGTAATAACCGCTACAGTGGACTCTAAAAGTTAACCCTCTACACTGTAGAGCACTTCATCCAAGGTCCCTCCCTTTAAGTCATCAGAGTGTCTCACCTCCCAGGTCTCCAGTCCATTCAAGAGGGTCCCCCTATCTCCTATATCCTAAGGTTGCATGTTTCCATTCTTTCTGCTGGCCCTCAGGGCTTCAGTCTTGTTCCCCCAATAATTAATCATGTTCCTCCCTTCCCCTCCCTGTCCCCTTTCCCCCCAAGGTCCCTCCCTTTGTCTGACCGACATGATTGCTTTTTTTCTCTGACATGATTGCCTAGTGGGCTTGAGGCATCCTCACTTGGTCCCTTCAGCTTGTTAACCTGGAGTTCTGTGGATTGTGTCCTGGGTATTCTGTATATTTTGGCTAACAAGGCTTATTAGTGAGACCCTTTTGAGTCTGAGTTACCTCACTCAGGATAATACTTTCTAGTTCCATCCATATGCCTGCAAAACTCAGGATGTCTTCCTTCTTAATAGCTGAATAGTATTCCATTGTGTAAATGAACCATGTTTTCTGTACCCACTCTTCTGTTGTGGGACATCTGGGTTGTTTCTAGCTTCTGGCTATCACAGACAAGGCCACTGTGAACGTAGTGGAACACTATTTTGGATATTAACCCTCTATCAGATGTGGGATTAGTGAAGATTTTTTTCCCCAATGTAGGTTGCTGGTTTATCCTATTGACTATGTCCTTTGCCTTACAGAAGCTTTCCAGTTTCTTGAGGTTCCAATTTTCAATTCTATATCTTAGAACCTGGGTCTTGGAGTTCTGTTTGGAATTTTCCCCATATGCCAATTAGGTTTAGGCTCTTTCCAACTTTCTTTTCTATTAGATTCAGTGTATCTGGTTTTATATTGAAGTCCTTGATTCACTTGGACTTGAGCTCTGTGCAGTGTGACAAATATGTATCTATTTTTAATTTTCTATATACAGACAGCCAGTTAGACCAGCAACATTAATAGAAGATGCTTTTTTTTTCATTGTATATTTTTGGCTTCTTTGTCAAAGATCAAGTGTATGTAAGTGTGTGGTTTTATTCCTGGGTCTTCAGTCCTATTCAATTGATCAACGTGGCTGTCTCTGTACCAGTACCATGCATTTTTTATCACTCTTGCACTGTAGTAAACCTTCAGGGCAGGGATGGTGATTCCCCCAGTCATTCTTTTATTGTTGAGAATTGTTTTTGCTATTCTAGGTTTTTTGCCTTTCCAGATGTTGAGAATTGCTCTTTTCATGTCTTTGAAGAATTGTGTTGGAATTTTGATGAGAATTACATTGAAACCATGGATTGCCTTTGGTAGGATGAACATTTTTACTGTTAATTCTGCCAAGCCATGAGCATGAGAGTTCTCTCCATTTTCTGAGGTCTTCTTTGATTTCCTTCTTGAGAGATTTGACATTTTCATTATACAAATCTTTCACTTGTTTGGTCAGAGTTACCCCAAGATACATTATTTGTGACTTTTTTGAAGGGAGTGGTTCCCCTAATTTCTTTCTCATCCTGATATCATTTGGATAAAGGAAGGCTACTGAGTTATTTAAGTTAATTTTATATCCAGCCACTTTGCAGAAGTTGTTTATCAGCTGTAGATGTTCTCTGGTTGAATTTTTGGGGTTGCTTTTGTATCCTACCATATCATCTGCAAATAGTGATATCTTGAGTTCTTCTTTGTAAATTCATACACCCTTGATCTCCTTTTGTTGATTTATTGCTCTAGCCAGCACTTCAAGTGCTATATTGAGTAGATATGGGGAGAGTGAGCCTCCTTGTCTTTTCTCTGATTTTAGTGGGAATATTTCAAGCATCTTTTCATTTAATTTGTTATTGGCTGTTGATTTGCTGTAAATTGCTTTTGTTATGTTTAGGTATGGGCCTTGAATTCCTGAGCTCTCCAATACTTTTGACATGAAGCGGTGTTGTATTTTATCAAATGCTTTTTCAGCATCTAAGGAGATGTTCATGTGATTTTTCTCTTTGAATTTGTTTGTATAATGGATTACGTTGATAGATTTTCATATATTGAACCAACCTTGCATCTTTGGCATAAAGCCTACTTGATCATGGTAAATGATGGTTTTGATATTTTCTTGGATTTGGTTTGTGAGAATTTTAATGAGGAGTTTTGCATTAATAATCTAAAAAAAATCCCATGACTTTTACTTTATATTATATGATTAAATATACATTGACTTTCTGTTTTTATGTCCATATCTAAAGGTATATTTGTGCATGCATGTGAGTGTGTAGGTAGAAGAATGATTGTGTGTGTGTGTGTGTCTGTGTGTGTCTGTGTGTGTGTATGTATGCATGTGGGGGGGGTGTGCACGTGCATGCACATACACATATAGATATTGGTATGGAAGGCAGAAAGCACCACAAGTTTCACCCTCCAAATGCTACTCATCTCCCCTGAGACATTATTTGATTGGCCTGGAGCTCATGGGTTACACAAGACTGAGTTGACAGTGAGCTATATAGATACTCCTCCTGACAGCCTCCTGAGCACTGGGATTCCAAAGGTTGCTCACACTTCAGGTAGTTTGTGTGTGTTTAGGGGACTAAAGTTGACGTCTCTTGTTTGCCAGGAATGTCCTTTATCAGCTAAGCAACCCATTCTGCATTTCTTAATTATTATAGGAATGCAAAGTTCCCTTTGTCTTGAAGGCAATTTACTATTACTTTTATGCTAAGAAATCTATTTTACTCAAGTTGCCAAATTCATTATCATAAAATCTATAATGCTTCTTTCCAAGGGATATGAATCTGGTTTAAAGATCCCTCACATGACACTGGTGTTTGACCTTTAAAAATATTACTGAAAATGTGTAGAAAAGTTTTTCAATTTGCTGATTGTTTTTGTAAAAACAAATTATATTTAGTATTCATCTATTTCTCTCATCTTTATTGAACTCTTTCTTTCCTATTTATTGATTGAATGTTACTAGTTTCTATATCCCTCTACTTATGGTATACTTTTGGTTTTGGCTCTTCTTTAATGTGAAAATTTGTTTGATCTGTGGTTTATATTAAAGTAATAAGCATTTAGTAGATCATAAAATTTATTTCAACAGTGATTTTAATTATGAGTAATTTTCTGTTATTTATGAATTTCCAGCCTTTCATCAGAAGTGTTATAAAAGTCTTTTCTTCCTATCACTAACACAATTATAAAGTGTGTGTTTTTGCCTTTAAGGGCACTGCAGTACAGAGTAGACAGAATATTGAGAAGAAGCATCAGCATACAAAGTTATTATAGAAGTAGTAGAAAGTCTGATGTATTTATTTATTTATTATACCTTTTAGGGAAAAATATCTCCTGTCTCTGAGGTTTTAAGCACTGGTATCTCCTGATAGAACCTCATGGTTAGCTTGACACCTAAGTAATAAATACAAAAATGAAAAGAAAGAACCTAGGGATATATCTCATATTCTTATTATTTTGAGTGTCTCATCAGACTGACTTCCTTGTGTTGAAATCTGTACATGCTGAGTAGTCACTCTGGATGACAGATCATATTAAATTCAGTATGACAGGCATATTTTCATTAATTTATTGTTGGTTAATGTTTTTTCCCATTTTTCCCCACCATTGCTACTAGCATTATAGTCACAAATGTTTTAATTTTTGTCTGATATTTGAAACATCTCTTTTATTTACGAATATGGTTTTGTTAGTTGTTCTTTCTCTTGACATCAGGTGAATAGGTTCAGATTTTCTTCTCTTTTGATTTGCTTTGCAGTAAAAGTGGAACCTGAAATGAAGAAATGAGATGTTTTTTTTTTTTTTTCCTTCTATTATACTAGTAATGCACACAACTGAGTGAATCTAATCAGGTAATGTTTGAAGCCACTGTTGGTATGATTATCTTCAGTATCAATACATTTAAATATCTCTTTTAAGGAAAGTGTTTGGCACTGGAACCTAGATGCTAGTAACGTATTTGAGTTAGTAATCTACCCTCATTATCCAACCAATTTTTTTGTCACTACCCTGAAGGAAGCTGAAAAGAATCTCACCACTTCTGATTGAAAATTTTGGGCAGATCTTAAGTTCATTACTAATAGTATGATCTTTGTTCTGGCCCATTCTCTTATCATAATTAATTCTAACGTATTGAGGTCTCATGATGAACCTTGTAGCTGCCTGCGGCTAAGGGAACCAAGGTCACCTGGAAGGAGAGCTGGGGCTGAAATAAAAGGACAGGCGGACAAGAGAAATAACGAGCTAAGACAAGATTTCTGATCAAAGTTCAAAGTTTAATGGGGGGGTCTCCAAATATATAGACTGGGGGGGAGGGGAGGGGAACCCTTCCCCCAAAAGCTGGAAACTGGTCTGCAGAATCAGTCCTTGCTCAGCAGGTGGCTAGTGCCTCTCAGGAAACTGCAGGTCCTTGAAGAACAATGGACTAGAGCTCCACCTTAGGTGGGAAGTAGTGGCTAGCTCTGAGGTCTGAAATTCCTGCTCAAAGGCTGGGGGTAGGACACAGAACCTATCTTATATTTTACAGTTTTAGTGTGGAATGTTTCATAAGGGGGCACATGTTAATGATGCTATGCCCAACTTCATGATCTTGAAAAGGAGTGAAATCTGAGACCTAAGTTTTAGTGAGAATTCATCCTTGATTCTATACCCCTGAAGAGCGCTATAAAATCAAAGCTTCTCTTTAATTCTCTCTTCATCTCTACTTCCTAGATAAGGGGTTCTTCCATGTACTGTTTCTCACAATCCATGATGTGATTCTTTTTAATAGTATCAACTGAAATTGGACTAAATGACCTGACCCAATGTTCTAAGCCAAATATTCTTTATTCTAGAACTACTTCTCTTGGGTTACAATGATATAAAACTGATTAACACCAATGAGCATGTCTGCCTCAAGGAAGTTACTTCTGCATTTATCTGCAAATGGTCTACAGAGATGGTTTCCTATATTTTTTTCCCAGAAGATGGAGGCAAGTATTTGCCATCTAAGAATACCTGTAAACCACAAGAATGGTCTGCCACTTCTCTAACAAAAAAAAAAAATACAAAGCAAACAAACAAGCAAACAGTAGACTGTATACAATCTAGTTCTGTGTCTAAATAAGTTTTTCTTGAATATTTACTTGTTTTTTCTTCTTTTTTGTAGAAGATTTTATTCTCTTGCTTCATGGATAATGGATATGTAAAACTGGAACATATTATTTTCTTATCCATGTACAATGACGTCTTTTGCTCATCTTCTTGTCCCCTCTATGGCAACTTTTTCGATCTAACATTCTATCTATCACGTTTTTGATCAATACCGAGTGAAGAATCAAAGAAAAAATCTTATAGATCAGTGAAGATTATCTTCTGTTGTATGATACCAGAATGCCAGACTGGTATGCAAATCCACCATACTTGACCTAAAGCAGTTTGCTAAATTTTCAAAACATTAAGTTTCATTTATATGGCATGGCTAAGAGAGTGCCTCTTTTTTCAGTGTACTAACACTTATGAGCTTCTATGTTCCATTTTCCTTTGAACATGGGAGTCATTCTTTACATTTCTAGCTATCTCATGTCATAAATGTAGAATTATGATGAGTTCTTTTGAAACACAGCAATTTGATAGTTTCATTAGGCTCTTCTGTTGTTAAGAGGAACAACATCCTTATAAATTCTTTGCATTCTTATGAAAGAAGAAGATCCTGGTCTTGGACTTCTGTGTTGTTTTTGTACAGTTGTATAGTGTTTTTCTCTTCTTGTCATCCATGTACACAGACCACATATGTGAAAATATGTTTTTCTTAGCATTGGAATTTACTTGTGTTGATAGTTTGTCAATTAGCATGTAAACTTCCTTATTTCTCTGATTTATTTTTTCAATATATATCTACAAATTTAATTAGTTATCACAAAAAGAAATTCTTTTTTTAAAGATTTATATATTTTATCTATATGAGTACACTGTAGCTGTCATTAGACACACCAGAAGAGGGCATCGGATCCCATTACAGATGGTTGTGAGCCACCATGTGGGTGCTGGGAATTGAACTCAGGACCTCTGGAAAAGCAGTCAGTGCTCTTAACCTCTGAGACATCTCTCCAGTCCCACAAAAAAGAAATTCTTGATTTATATTAAAATTATCTCTTTATACAACCACTTGTAATAGGTACTCATTTGGTATCAACCTGTAGAAGCTATTTTTGTTTTACTTTGTTTTCTTTTCTTTTCCATGTTTGTACTTTTTCAATTCTTTTTGAGACAAGGTTTCTCTACAAATGGCTGTTTTGGAACTCACTTTGTCATCAAAGCTGGCCTCCCATTCACATAATTCTGCCTCCCAATCCTAGGATTAAAGGAATATACCTTCAAACTCAGATTGTAGAAAGAATTTTTCAATTAAACATCATTTTATGCAAGAAGAGATAAGGGGAATACTTTGAGTTTGAAGTGAACCTGATTTTCATTTTGAATTATAGGCCAGCTATGGTTAGATAATGGGGTTTTGTCTCAGTTGAAAAAGAAAAAAATGAAAAAGAAGAGGAGGAAGAGGAGAAGAGAGAAAGAAAGAGAAAAAAATATGAATGAATCTAGCTTCTTAGGGCACCATTATGCCTAGGACTTTACCTTTACCTTTTTCTCTTACTTCATTCCCATGAGGCTTTCTCACAAAATTATAGTTTTAAAAAAATTAGGAATGTCTCTGTTAGGGCTATCAATGTGTTAGAATTGAGGCTCAATTCTTTCTGTTACACACTGAATAGAAAAGGCTCAGTAGCACCCTGAGGGATTGACCTCATGGTCTATGCACTCTCATCCCAGGGCTTTGTAGAATGAGTGATATCCCCAAAGTACATCACCCAAATTTCACCATTGTTACAACCCTTAAAGCAAAGTAGTGCTTAGACCATGGAACAACAAAAAGGTTTTATACAATGACAGTTGCCATTGAAGAAATTTTCACTTGTTACCTAGCAAGTTCAGATCACTACAAATAAAAGGATTCTCTAACTTGACTCTTCATAACTTTTTTGTTTGTGCATTTATGAGAGAGATAGAGAAAAGATACAGAAGCTAAGGGGGGGAAACAGGAAAAAATTGACATTATTATTTGCATTTGTCTCACCAACTGGGGCCTCAATTAATATATCTCAAACTGCCTTAGGACAGTGCCAAAAAAGATTAATTTGAGAGTGATGCACCCAATCTTTTATCTGAATTGTATGACAGACATCTTGTGAAGCTGAAAAGCTGCTAATTTAGTAGTCAACAGCATCAAATAAAATTTCTACACTGTATGTCTATAAAAGAACATCTTAGCAATAAGGCACAGCAAATATGCTTTAAAACAGTGCAGTCAGCAAATCTGCTCCAGGTTTTGAAATATCTGGCATCAACATTTATTAGAAAGAAACTATAATATATCAGCAATATAAAAAGCTCTCTCTTCATCAACATTGCTTTATTATAGGCACTAATTTTTTTTTCAAAATCCCTTAGATTCTTTGCAAAACACCTGCTGAACTTAAAGAAATATGGTGAGTACTTGCAAAGAGACAGATGCAGCTTAATCACATAATACTGAACTTGACTTCATTGCTCAACAATAAATGAACAGAACACAGCAGTACAGAAGGCCTAAGTCTTCTTCAAATTTGTACAAATTTTCATGAATACATTGTGATGATTTCTTCTTCATCAGGTTTGAGGATACAAACAAATAGCTATTATAAGAATCTAATTAAAATGAGATTCTAATAAAATTAAATCACATTCAAAATCATGGCCTGAAATTAACTTCCTTCTTCCCCTTTTCCTCCTCCCACCTATTTCAATTTTCCTAGCTGGTTGCTTTCTGTCTACTTTTCTCGTTGTAGGTCTAACCACGCACCCACCCATCCATTCATCCATTCATCATGCTCTGTTTATTCTATCAGATTACTTGAAAATTTCATGTTATGGATGAACCTGCTTGAAGGTCAGGTAGGCTGGCATTATAGCTCAGTAAAAGATGGAAATAGAATAAGAAAGACCAATTTCTCATTCTCTCTTCTGCTGCACATGATTAGTTCTATATGTTGATTGATTTTTGGTGCCAGGTTAAGTCGATTTCAATGAATTTCACTCACCCAGAGTTGACCAGATTAAGATCCATAATTGTTTACCCATATCACTTTTTCCTTCTCTCTTCCCTCTCTTTAACCCATAAATGTGGAGGGAATATTATTTGCAGTGTGTGGAAAAGCATCTACCTGTATTCACATTGTCTATTGAAGTAACTATTCTTTCTTCATTGATTTTTATTTACATTGTAATGGTAAATAATAGTACTTTAATTTTACTTCTTCAGATAAGCTGTGTGCTTGAGAAAACCATAAAACAATGAACGCTCATGAATATTCATATCAATGACTACGCAGCATTATAGTCATAATCTCTGAAACTAGTTCTCACCAGTTCAGAATTAATTATCAAGTTCAGTTTTAATTGCATTATTCTAAATTACAATCCCCTCCCCCCAAAGAAAGAGACTATAATGAATTATCTGGTAAGTACTTTACTGGGACTAATGCGTCAAGAAGAGAAGAACCCTGAAATCCCATTCTTAATGTCTAATAACCAAACAAAGGCATGTGATCCGGAGCCCATGTTCTAATCCTTGTTATCCAGTGTATTAGACATTTGCAGCTGCTTCTTCGGGTTTAATATCTTCCATTTTTACTCAGGATTCACTAAGAATTTAATTGAGTTTAGGAAACTTTTTATTAAAAATTAAACCGTAAACACTCATTATTTTTGCTTTCTTGTCCTTGTGAAGCTGAAACGGCATGGAGAAAGGGGTACTTGATGGAGCAAACCCAGAGGAGCATCACTCGCTCAGAGTGTCGGTACACCTGGATCAAGCCAAGATTAGACAATATGTTTCTATGCTAACATTTCATTCTCTTTAGAAATGGGACCAACTTAAGTCTTCCTGTTGGAATGTTAAATTGCAGTTTAAAAGCATTTAGTAGAAATAAGTCAGCCATAATACCCTTTTACTTTGTAATTAATTTTTACTTTTTTAAATTTAATATATGCTTATAAAAGTTTTCATCTTCCCTTTCCTTCCTCTAATGCATCCATTTCCACTGTACTCTTTTTCAGATTCATGGATTATTTTTAATTATTGTTTTAGACACATACCACACACATACACATATGCACACACACATATGCACTTAAACATACAAACATAGCATTTTCAGTCCAAATACTGTTATTTGTATGTTGTATGTATATTATTTCAGAAATAATCACTTGATTTTATATAACTAATTGGTATGTTATTTCCTGGGGAAGAACATTTTTCTCATTGCCAGCATTCCTTTTCCGTCTGTAGTCCGTTGTCTATATTTAAGGCTGCATGAGATTTTCCCCTTCCATATTATCATATACTTCAGTGTCCTTGTTTAGATATTGCTTAGGCAGTCATGCTGCTCAGGCTTCAAGGGTATAGATGCTTTGATATTTCTAGAAGATGGGAACCGATGGCAAACTTCTTGATCCTTTTTCTGGTTCTGACCATCCTGTTGACATGTTCTGTGAACCTTAGAGTCAGGAGGTGTATTGAGCATGTATCAATTGTCCCTGAGCACCACAAATCATTTGTTCTCTGCATTTTCTTTAGTTGTGAATTACCACGATATGTAATAGTCTGCACATGTTTCAAAGAAAAGTTTCTTTGATGAGGTGTGAAAGCCATGTTTATCTGAAGGTATAAGAACAGACATTTAGTATGCAGTTAAAATTATATTGGTTAATAAAGTGTCAATTATAAACTATCATCTGTGATCCATGAATTCACCAGTTCCATGTACTTAGCTAAGTTTCCAATACTAGGCATGAGTTGCTTCTTATTGAGTGGGCTTTTAAGGTCAAGTGTAGTGATTTTAGTTACTGCCAAGATATACATGCCACCTGTGCACACTTAGAGTTATTGTGATGCACTGCTTATGGAAGATTGTTTCTGAGTAGGACTGTTGGTTGCTTTTCCCTTTGAAAGCTCGCACAGAACCTTCTGATCCCATGAAAACTATTCTTCATGGAGTATGTTTTTCATTTTAGCCCCCAGCTTGAATCCTTTGGATGTTGTGTCCAAAGTATAATGTGTCTTCAGCAATAACTCATTTTTAACCTGCAAGAGGTGAACAGGGGCAATACCAATAGCCTGTAATTTTTTGGGAATCTCTTTTAGTACATTGACAAACAAAAGAGCTTCTAATTCTTGGTGCTAGAAATAGTCTATGTCTCAAGCATAGCAATCTCAGCCTAGAGAGGATACATTATATATATATATACAATATATATATATATATATATAAATATTATATATATAATATTTATATATATAATAATATATATAATATTTCTAGAAGATTTATATACATATAAATGTATGTAATGTGTGTGTGTTATGTGTAATCTTAGGCAAGTAAGAAATAATGTGATTACTTATGACTATTTCAGATATCCTTACTTTTATTTTACCATCCTCCCTATTTCTTCTGTATTGATCTCGCTCTTTTTCCCAATTTAAATTCCTATATTTCCCCATTTACCTTGTCAAGTCACATCTACCTTTTTCTACACTGCCTATTGTTCTCCACCATAGTTCCTTTTCACTTTCTAGGTTTCTGTAGTTACACTAGGATATACTGATAACTGGAAATTTGGAGCTAGGTGTTACAGGGGACAGAATATAAGTGTCGTTTTTATTCTTTCTTTCTTTCTAGGTTTGAGTAAACTCACTCAATATGATCTTTCTTATTTCCATCCATTTACCTTGCAATTTCATAGTTTCCTTTCTCCTTACAGCTGAAGAGTACTCCATAGTATATATGTCACACATTTTTGTTAGCCACTTAACAGTTGAAAGTCTTATTGGTTGTTTCCATTCCTGGATATTGTGAATAAAGTTGCAATAAACACCAAGCCATAATGTTGTTATAATAATTAAATGATAATATATTGCAATACATAAAAGTAATGAAATAGTCAACATTCTTAGTCAAAACTAGATTAAGAGTTTATCTTATACAAGTCAAAGTGGTGAAGAACACTAAAACAAATGATATTACATATTGATGAGGATATGAAAAGGGAAAAATTTAATCATTACTGTTTGGAATGCAAATGGCTGCTATGAAAATCAAAGTGGCAGTTCCTCAGGAAGATGTGAATAGATTTACCTCATGGTTCAGCTGCTCTACTCTTGGAAATAAACCCAAAAGATGTTGCATCCTGTGACAGAGACACTTGCTCCATCATGTTCATTGCTGTTCTACTCATAATAGCCAGAAGTTGGAAACTGATGAATAGATAATAAAGATGTGGTAATTTTTCTAATGGAATATCATTCAGATGTTAAATATGAAATTGAATGTAAATAGATGGAGCTAGAAATAAATCATCCTGAACAAGATAACCCAGACTGAACAAAACCAATACGTTATTTTTCTCTTACATGTAGATGTGGGATTTTAAACCATTTGATAAGCATATTACAATCTATATAACCACTGAGTTAGTTATTGAATAAGGGTCTGGGGGAAAGTAGGGTATTTGAAGTAAGGGAAAATAATGATGAAAAGACAGGCTGTGGATACTGGCATGGGAGACTAAATTGGATGAGGGATGGAAAAGAGGAATAGGAAAAAAAATGTAGAAAGGGACAACTAACACAAAGGGCTATTTGGAATGAGGGTCATATGGAAACTACTTCTGTAAACACTTCTTATAATACCTAATATAGAAAAGAAATGTAAGTGAAGTATTACAATAACATGGGAGACAATGTAACAATGATATATCTTTCACCAGCAAGTGAAAACTCTAGTGTCCAGAATGGGTTTCATCTAGCTAAATTGTTGACCAAAGGGACAACACAGAAACTCTTAATCATCTCAGGCTATTAACAAACTAATGCCTATTCTCCACATACTGATGGTAAGAATTTATTGTTGAAGAAAATAACTGTATAACTTGTCAAACATGGAGAAGTGAAGATGGTGCTTAACTAGAACTTTCACCCTACTGACTAATTTCCATTTCTCTCAAGGTACTCTGCAGGCTACAAAGGATAGAGATAAAACACAAACACAGCTACTAAACATTTAATCTACAATTGTAACTTGCCTGCAAGATGCGCTAATGTAATAGTCATACAAAGTTTATGAGAATAACCAGCCACTCTCTGATGAGATATATAAAGCCCACTTCATGAGATGGAATCCATACCCAATATTGCGTGGGTAGCCAAGTTCCTGAAACTAGATAGGTTAGAGACCTAAGAGAAAAATAAATGCTACTGTTCTGATAGAGAAATGTAGCAATAACATGAGTCCTAATCACATTTGGCTGTGTTCACAAATCAGTGTCTTGTTCAGCCTTCCATCAGCAGCAGATAGGAAACAATATAGAGACAGACCATAAGACAACATATAGAGAATGAGAGACCTTGTAACATTCAGTCCTAATGAGATGTCTCCAATCAGCCCCTACCTCACACCCAGGACCCAGGAAACTATGTGGAAGAAGAGTCAGAAAGATTCTAAGAGTCAAAAGTGAGAATGACTCCAAGGAAGGTGCCTATTATAATAGGCCTGATGTACATATGAATTCAGAAAGACTGACACTAGAAACAGGCTTGTATATGTTCAAGCCAGATGAGGTCCCAGCTCTAAGAAAGGGAAGTAGAGACAGACTTATATATCTCTAGTCTATTTGCAAGTGATGCCTACTTCCAAAAGGGGAAGATAGTTTTCTCCAACAGCATCTCACTGGGCATATCAACCACATTTAATGAAACATCTCATATCCAGGAGTAGATGGGCAACAGGAAACAAAGTCAATATTATTTTTGTTGATTTTTTCTCACATTGTTTTGTTTAGACATAGTTTGGTTTTGTGGGTTGTGTGTATGCATGTGTTGTATGTGTGTATATGTGTGTGTAACATGTATGTATTTATGTTTCTTATGCTTTGAGCTTGTTTTATTTGTTTGCCTATTTGCTGTCTAGAGAGAAAAAAGGACGTGGAGTTGGGTGAGTGGTAAGTCAGGATAGATCTGGGAGAATTTGTGGGAGGGAAAAAGCATGATATACTGTATGAAAAAAATTCAATAAAATATTTAAAATGCCCTGAAATAGTGGAAGGTTGAACTATAAGTCTTACTAAAGTTTATTGTATAAAAATTTCAAGGTAATGTTTATTATGCAGAATAATATATGATCTATGGTATCTAGAAAAATTTTAGTGCATATTTAAATGAAGACTGAGATACAGCTTTGCTTTTTGCTCTGATAGTGGGACCTCAAGCAAAGACAGGCAATCATCATTCAGCATCATTTGTTCCAAAGCTTTCCTTCCCTCTGAATAACCATTTTTGAGAGTTCAACAACCATTGGAATTATCACAGAAACAGAAAATCCCATCACCTGACCTGGCAACTCACCTCTGTTTAGCTGTGGACTGAACAAATTGTAGAGAAGATTTTCTAGTTATCGTGTTCAAGGTTGACCAGGAGCATTAGGGAAATGATGAGCAAAAGAAAGGTGTTTTACATGGTTAATTATGGCAGAAATATATTAGCCAGAAGAAAGTTATTAGCTAAGTAAACCCAAAAGCTATAAAGGAAGGAATCTTTATCCACTTAGGGTTTGATGCCAATGAATCAGTAAGAAAAGGAAATAAAATCCTTGAGAACTACTTGGAGAAGCATCTGCCTTAAAACCAACAATCAGTCTGTGTTTTCACAGAGGTGCAGTAACCATGCTGAAAACAAAGTTTTCACAAAGTTCTGAAATGTAGAAACATATCTATATATTCAAAGGAAAGAAGTGTTCAAACATTAAGAACAAGGGGCTCTGCAGGAATGTCATCCTATCTCTCAGTCAGGCAACTGAAGAAAGATGAGAAGCTCTTCAAGGCCATCCTGAATCCATTGTAAGAATTGGTTCATAAAATTAAAGCAATAGAAAAAACCTGACATTACAGTGAAGTTTGACCCATGATAGCTCAGCTCATGGCTGCCTAAACAAGACCTGAGCAGTGATACCAACAGACAATGAAGGGTAAAATTTCAGAGGCCCTACCAATAAAAAAAGGACTACAGGCAGCTAAAGATGTCTGACAGGCAGGAACAATGATGGGTCATAGCATTGACTATGGGATGGCAACCCCATTCCTCACTTGATGCCCTGTATTTCTGCTGGAGGTGGGCTCTAAAAGTTCCTTCTCCCCACTGTAGGACATTTCATCTAAGGTCCCTTCCTCTGAGTCTTGAGAGTCTCTCACCTCCCAGGTCTCTGGTACATTCTGGAGGGTCACCCCAACCTCTTACCTCCAGCAGTTGCCTTTTTCCATTCTTTCTGCTGGCCCTCAGGGTCTCAGTCCTTTCCCTGACTCAATAGCAGATCATGTTTCCCTATTCCCACACAGATGCACTTTCCCTCCCGGGTCTCCTACCTTCCCCTTGTGATTGCTTTCTTCTCCCTCCCAAGTGGGGCTGAAGCGTCCTCACTTGGGCCCTTCAGCTCTTTGACCATTTTGAGTTCTGTGGACTATATCTTGGGTATTCTGTTCTTTTTTTTTAAACTAACATCCACTCATTAGAGAGTACATAGCATGCATGTCCTTATGGGTCTGAGTTACCTCATTCAGGATGATATTTTCTAGTTACACCCATTTCCCTACAAAACTCAGGATGTCCTCTTTTTAATAGCTAAATAGTTTTCCATTGTGTAAATGAACTGCATTTTCTGTATCCATTATTCTGTCATGGGACATCTGGGTTGTTTCCAGCTTCTGGCAGTCACAAATAAGGCCTCTGTGAACAAAGTGGAAGACCTGCCCCTGTGGCCTGGTGGGGTATCTCTTGGGAATACTCCCAAGAGTACAATTTTCTGAGGAACCTCCAGATTGATTTCTAGAGGGGTAGCACCTATTTGCAATCCAACCAGCAAGGGAGGAGTGTTCCTCTTTGTCCACATCCTTGCCAACATTTGTGGTCACCTGAAGTCTTGATCTTAGCTATTCTGATTGGTCTAAGGTGGAATCTCAAGGTCGTTTTGATTTGCATTTCTCTGATCACTAACTACTTTGAACATTTCTTTAGGTGCTTCTCAGCAGTTCTAGATTCCTCTCTTGTGAATTCTTGGTTTAGTTCTATACCCCATATTTTTATTGGATTGTTTGGATTTTTGGTAGTTAGCTTCTTGAGTTCTTTATATTTTTTGGATATTAGCTCTCTATCAGATGTGGGGTTAGTGAAGATATTTTTCCCCAATCTGTAGGTGGCTGATTTGTCTTATTGACAATGTCCTTTCCCTTACAGAAGCTTTGCAGTTTCTTGAAGTCCCATATATAAATTATGGATCTTAGAACCAGAGCCAGTGGGGTTCTGTTTAGGAAATTTCTTCCTGTGCCAATTAGTTCAAGGCTCTTTCCCACTTTCTCTTCTATTAGATAAAGTGTATCTAGTTTTATGTTGAGAACTTTGATCCACTTGGATTTGAGTTTTTTGCAAGGTGAAAAATATGGGTCTATTTTCATTTTTTTACATACAGACATCCAGTTAGAGCAGTATCACTTATTGTAGATGCTTTCTTTTTTCCACTGCATATTTTTGACTTCTTTGTCAAAGATCAAGTGTCCACAAGTGTGTGGTTTAGTGTCTGGGTCTTCATTTCTATTCCATTAACTAATGTGGCTGTCTCTGTACCAAAACCATGCAGTTTTTAATCACTGTTGATCTGTAGGAAAGATTCAGGTCAGGCATGGTGATTCCTTCAGCCATTCTTTTATTGTTAAGAATTGTTTTTGCTATTCTGAGTTTTTTGCCTTTCCAGATGAATTTGAGAATTACTCTTTCCATGTCTTTAAAGAATTGTGTTGGGATTTTGATGAGGATTGCATTGAAACCATAGATTTTCTTTGGTAGGATGACCATTTTTCCATGTTAATTCTGCCAAGCCATGAACATGAGAGATCTCTCCATTTTCTGAGGTCTTCTTCGATTTCCTTCTTGAGAGATTTGGTGTTCTAGTTATACAAATCTTTCACTTGTTTGGTTAGTTACCCCAAGATATTTTATATTATTTGTGACTATTGTGAAGGCAGTTGTTTCCTTAATTTCTTTCTCATTCTGTTCATCATTCAGATAAAGGAAGGCTACTGAGTTATTTAAGTTAATTTTATATCCAGCCACTTTGCTGAAGTTGTTTATCAGCTGTAGAAGTTCTCTAGTAGAATTTTTGGAGATGCTTATGTATCGTTCTATATCATCTGTAAATAGTGATATCTTGAGTTCTTCTTTGCAAATTCATATACCCTTGATCTCCTCTTATTGACTTATTGCTCTAGCCAGCACTTCAAGTACTATATTAAATAGATATGGGGAGAGTGGGCATCCTTGTCTTTTCCCTGATTTTAGTGGGAATCTTTCAAGCATCTTTCCATTTAATTTGATATTGGCTGTTGGTTTGCTGTAAATTGCTCTTATGTTTAGGTATGGGCCTTGAATTCCTGATCTCTCCAATACTTTTAGCATGAAGGAGTGTTGTATTTTGTCAAATGTTTTTGAGCATCTAAGAAGACCATGTGATTTTTTTCTTTGATTTTGTTTATATAGTGGATTACATTGATTAATTTTCTTATATTGAACCAATCTTGCAGCCTGGGATGAAGAATACTTCATCATGGTGGATTATGGTTTTGATGTGTTCTTGGATTCTGTTTGCAAGAATTTTATTGAATATTTTTGCCTTCATATTCATAAATGGAAATGGTCTAAAGTACTCTTTTTTTCATTGCATCCTTCTGTGGTTTAAGTATCAGAGTAATCGTTGGCTTCATAGAATGAATTAGGTAGTGTTCCTTCTTTTTCTATTTTACAGAATAGTTTGATTAATATTAGTATTAGGTCTTCTCTGAAGGTCTGGTAGAATTCTGTACTAAATCTGTCTGGCCCTGGGCTTTTTGTGGGATATAAAACTGTTTAGATAATCTACCTGCTCTTGATTTAACTTTGGTATATGATATCTGTCTAGAAAACCATCCATTTCTTCTAGATTTCCTAGTTTTGTTGAGTATAGGCTTTTGTAGTGGCATCTGATGATTTTTGAATTTCCTCAGCATTGGTGGTTGGGTTGTTATGTCTCTCTTTTCATTTTCTGATTTTGTTAATTTGGATACTACCTCTGGGCCCTCTGCTTAGTTGGCTATGGGTTTTTCTATCTTGTTGATTCTCTCAAGGGACCAGCTTTTGGTTCTGTTGATTCTCTGTATTGTTCACTTTGTTTCTATTTGATTGAAAGTCTATATTATTGGATATTAAGATGGCAACTCTATCTTGTTTCTTGAGACCATTTGCTTGGAAGAATTTTTTCCATCCTTGTACTCTGAGACAGTTTCTGTCATTGTTATTGAGGCATGTTTCTTGTGTGCAGCAAAATGCTGGATCTTGTTTGCATAGCCAGTCTGTTAGCTTATGTCATTTTATAGGTGATTTGAGTCCATTAATATTTAAAGATATTAAAAACATATGACTGTTGGTTCCTGTTATGTTTATTTTTGTAGGTGGCTTCATGTGATTGTGGTTCTCTCCTTTTGGCTTTGTTGTGAGATTCTTAATATCTTGTCTTTCGTTGGTGGAGGTACCTTCCTTGTGTTAGAGTTTTCCTTCTAGGATTCTCTGTAGGGCTGGATTGGTAGATAGATACTGTTTGAATTTGGTTTTGTCATGGAATATTTTTGTTTCTCCATCTATGTTGATTGAGAGTTTTGCTGGGTATAGTAGCCTGGTCTGGTATTTGTGTTCTGTTAGAGTCTGCATGATTTCTGACCAGGCTCTTCCAGTTTTCATAGTCTCGGTTGCAAAATCTGGTGTAATTCTGCTAGGTCTACCTTTTTATGTTACTTGGCCCTTTTCTCTTGCAACTTTTAAAATTCTTTCTTTGTTCTGTGAGTTTAGTGTTTTGATTATTATGTGACAAGAGGATATTCTTTTCTGGTCCCATTTAGTTGGTGATCTATAGACTTATGACAATCTCTTTCTTTAGATTTTCTTCTATGATTTTGTTGAAGACATTTTCAGGCTCTGTGAGCTGGGAATATTCATTCTCCTCTATTCCAATTTTTCTTAGATTTGGTCTTTTCATTGTGTCCTGTATTTCTTTGATGTTTTGGTTAGGAGTTTTTTTATGTTTTGAATGTTCTTTGACAGTTGTGTCAGTCTCTTCTACAGTATCTTCTACACCTGTGATTCTCTATTCTATCTCTTATATTCTGTTGGTGATACATCTGTAATTCTTGACCTCTTTCCTAGGTTTTCCATTTCCAGGTTTACCTCCATTTATATTTTCTTTATTGTTTCTACTTCCACTTTTAGGTATTGAACCCCTTTATGCAATTCCTCTACCTGTTTGATTGTGTTTTCCTGTATTTCTTTAAGAGATTCATTTGTTTCCTCTTTAAGTGCTTCTACCTGTTTACCTGTGTTTTCCCATATTTCTTTCTGTGAGTTATTTATATCCTCCTTAAAGGACTCTACTGTCTTCCTGAGATAGAATTTTAGGTTAGCTTCTGAATTTTCAGATGTGTTAGTGTATTCAGGGCTTGCTGTGGCGGGAGAACTGGGTTCTGATGATGCCCATGTATATTGGTTTCTGTTGCTCATGGTCTTATGTTTGCCTTTCGCCATCTGGTTATCCCTGGTCTTTTCTAGTCTGGGTTACTCTATCTGGAGCCTGCCTCTTTTGTCCTTGTGTTGTTTCAGGTCTCCTGGTAGGCTTGTGGCCCTGGCTATAGCAGACCTCCTATGGGGCCTTCCAACTGTGGCCTCCTCAAAGGGCAGAGAAGTTGCTGATCTGTTGCCCTGATTGCAGTAGATCTCCTGGGAGGCCTTCAGACTGTTGGGTCTTCAGTGGAGCAGTCAGGATGTTGTCCTGTGTGAAGATGATCTCCAGGGAAGGAGCGAGTACTGACTACGGTTTGTTTTTCCTTGTATGCAGCAGAACTCCAGGGAGGCTTTCAATCTGTTGGGTCAGTTGCTCTGCATGCCACAGAGCACCGAGGAGGTGTTCAGACTTTGGTGTTTCTGCCCGTTGCCCTGTGTACAGAGGAGTTCTGGGATGCCTTCAAGCTGTAGTGCCTTCAGGGGAGCAGATAAGCTGGTGATCAGTTGTTCAGTTGCTCTGTGTATAGTAGATCTCCTGGAATGCCTTCAGACTGTGATATCAGCTACCCAAATGTTAGGAGTGCAGCAGATCTTCTGGAATGGCTCAGGATACAGTGTCTTCAGGGGAGCAGACTAGCTAGCAGTCTGTCCCAGCAGAAAGGACCGGGTGGAAGGGGAGTGGTATTTGACGGGTGGAGGGTTTGGGGAGTGATGGCTCCTGAATCCACTGGGCTCCCTGTGGCAGCTGTGGGACTTCAGGAAGGTTCTTACCAACTGTTCCAGGTGTAGTGGATCTTCTGGAGTGTCTCCGGATATGGTGTTTCCAGGGGAGGAGACTGACTAGCCATCGGCCCCAGTGGAAAGGACCAGCAGAAGGGGGCAGATTAGATCTTTTAAGGAAATCTTTCTCCTGCTCTCTGGTCAACAAATGATGGCATCGTGTTATTTCACCAATGTAACTCTGTTTTAAGTCAGTTTAAAGAGACCACAAGCAGTAAATATTGCAAAGGATCAGATTAACAATTTTTTATTTTGCCTCTATTTCTAAAGCAAGAAAACATCCCAGCTGTGTGGTTTTCATCATCTGCTACTCGAATCCCATCGCTGCCCGTGTCGGGCTCAGACAGCAGATCCACCCTCTATGATTTGTCTCATCGAAAATAAAGTTTCTGAGCATGCCACTGGTTTTTGACACATTTATTCCATAATATATGAGGCACAGTGAAGCTTCAGTCATTATTAAACATCTAACAAATGTCCAATTAGGAATACATAACATATAGCATAAGACACAGCATGTGCTTTTATCAGTCTGCATTAGAGTCATTACTAAAGGGATGGATACAGTGAGCTTTTATACTGCTGTGACAATGTGAAAACAGTGCGGCACAGAGCCAGGAACTGCTCTCTGAACACGTCATCACACCTATCTTTGGATGTTCACACACAAACCAGAAGATTGTTTACATCTGAGAACGAATGGAACTGCCAATTAAAACACAAAACTGTGAGTTAAAATGAAGCATTGGTTTAAAGAGGTAACAGGATAGGTGACTACACAATTTAAAGAGGACAAAATAAAACAATGGCTTCATGACCACAACTGATTAATTGATAGCTGATGATTCATGATTGATTGATTTTACTTTGTTTCTATTTTCAGGCAACAGATTCTTGACAGCAGAACATTCTTGAGTAGTTTTTTTCTTTCAACAAAAATGCTGGAAGATATTTGCCTAAAAATTGATATACTTTTAATTTGCTTTGTAAAACTGCATATAGTAATCAACTCTCTAAGTTTTTACACGAGCATAAATTCTTATAGCTATCACTCCCAGCAACAAGACACAGAATAGCCCAATGTGCTGTGATCCCTTTCACTAACTCTTTGTAACCACCCTGCCTCATTTCCCTAACAAGATAACACAAGCACTCAAGAGACAGCCTATCAACTTCTTGCAGCTTAATTTGGACCATAAATTATTTCTATATTTACAGAATTTTCTTGGATGAAAACGTGACTTTAACATATTGGATATTGATTTACTGTAGCAGGTTCCAAAGAAAGGAAAAAAAAAAAAAGAAAGAAACCTGAAAAAGTTCACATTTTTCATGCTGATGAGGTCTGGAGGCAATGAAGAAAACCAGCCTGCAGGTTACCCACTGCAGACAC
Organism: Tokudaia tokunoshimensis; assembly: GCA_036184795.1. NCBI lineage: Eukaryota > Metazoa > Chordata > Mammalia > Rodentia > Muridae > Tokudaia > Tokudaia tokunoshimensis. The sequence continues at coordinate 16,266,264 of BTHU01000017.1, read as the reverse complement.
ATGCCCATGAGGGAGAGAGTGATGGAAATCTTGCAGCTCAGAAGCCCATGAAATCATCTTCTTTATATATTCTCTTATAGGAGCTATCTCTCAAAACCTGGTGTCTTTAGCTTGAGTTCAATCCACTTGTCATCTTATGTAGATGTATGAGTCCCCAGCTGGGTGCAATGCTCTTTCCCAATGCATACTGGGTAATTACTCAGGATGAGTTAACTGGGCATTGATTTGGGAATAACAAAGCTCCCCTGCCTCTTACACACTCAAGAGATAGTTTTGGACTTTTGTCACCAATCCAAAGTCTTAATATTCTTCCTTTTATTTATTTATGTTTTATATGTATCTTTTGCTCTGCTTCCTTCTTCTTGGAACTTACTGTTCTGCATACCACTTTAGGGAGTTCTGGAAATCACATCACAAATGCTAGAATCCTACCTGACCTGTTTCCTTGCAATTAAAATTTAAATTTCCAAAGTTGATGCATCTAATTTTGGTTCCATACATCAAGTCAGAAGTGAATGCAGAGAAACAATGTAAAGAGAGTTGTGACACTGAAAACCACTTCCATTGGATATGCAGTTTGATCATATGACCTCTGAGGGATTTTCTTCTTTTGAAAGACCATTGTGGACAGGTACTGTAATCTGTAATAGTGTATGTTAATTGACTGACTGTATTATGCCAGCCACCTGCCCACAACACTTGGCCAATATAGCCTGAACCCCAGTGCATTTAACAAGTATTTAGCTGCTTGTTAAACCCAAGCTTCTGGAACTTTCATTAACGATTGATTTGTCACTAGTTTAATTTTATTTGAGACTCTGATTTTTCATTTACTGGCATATTACGCTCATCCCCTCCCAAAGTCTCTTCTGTGGTCATCCAAAGACAGCTTCATATGTAACAAACTTTTATGGAATGTCACTTTGACACAATGTGCACTTCTTTATGGTTTTGTGCATAGATCTTTCTAATTTTCCATTTTTCACTGCATTCTTCCTGCATGACATAAAAAGCCAATCAGAATAAGGGGAGACAAGAGAAAAAGAAGTCATGGAGAATTTAGGTGAAACATGTAATTGTAAAGGTCATAGTGACAGGAACTCTTGATGGACAGAAAAATTATTACTCTGATATGAACTTTGAGGAATACAGTATCCAGCAGGATCCAGTATATGGATCAATACTGAAAGACATGCTAAATATAACAAAGATTCTGTAATACACACACACACACACACACACACACACACACACACATGATCATATGTTTATTACATTAAATAAATATTTCTTTAATATACTTTGTTTAAAACTAAGAAAAATAAAATAACCTGGCAATGAAACCATACACACACACACACACACACACACACACACACACACACACACACACACACCTGGAAAATATACAACTAAGTACAACTGACAAAAACCCCAAAAACTGGCTTGTGGCACTTTCAGGACTCAAAAGGGAGGACATTACCCAAAATATCCAGCAAAGTGGAGATAGAATCTGTAGAGACCATATCCACTGGATAGGCACCATTGAGGGATTGGCCCATCCACCCACCTCAAAAAAAATTAATTCAGAATTCCTCCTGTCAAAAGGAAATTCATGGAGAAACAGTGGAGAAGAGACTAAGGGAAAGGCCACCTAGAGACTGCCCCATGTAGGGATCCATTCCATCTGCAGAAAACAAACCCAGACACTATTGCTGATGCAAAGAAATGCTTATTGACAAGAGCCTGGCATAGTTCTCCTCTGAGAGACTTTGCCAGATCCTGACCAATACAGATGCGGATATACACAGTCAAACAATGGACTGAGCATGGGGAACCCAGTGGAGAAGCTACGACAAGGAATGTAGCAGCTGAAGGAGTTTGCAACCCCATGAAGAACAACAACAATCTCAACCAACCAGACCCCCCAAAGCTCCCAGGAACTAAACCACCAACCAAAGAATACACATAGGTGTCTCATGGCTCCAGCTGGATATGAACAGAGGTTGCATTATCAGGCATCACTGGGAGGGGAGCCCTTGGTCCTACGGAGACTCAATGACTCAGAGTAGGAGTGGGTGGGCAGGTGGGGAGCAACATCATAGAGGCAGGGGAAGGGGATAGGGGCCTTGTGGAGGGGAAACTTGAAAGCAGGATAACATTTGAAATGTAAACAAATAGAATAGTCAATAAAAAGTGAAATAAAGACAAACTCAAAAACTCAAATGTTGAATTCAAAAGATTATAAACATTGCTAGAGTGAAATAAATATACTTTAGTCATCTTTTCTCTTGATGACAACACTACCCACAGCAAAATATATCATTGTACCATGTGCCATGGCTAACTAAATAATTTTCGAAGTTAGGAAATAATATTCAAAAATCTTATGGGGATTTTTATTTTTAGCCTCATGAAAATACATTTGAAATGAGCCATCCTTCTCACAAATGTGATTTGAATTTGCATCCCAAAGCAAAACAGGTAGATTAGGCATGTAGTGACTCTTACCCAAAGAATTAATTTTTCAAACGTACCAATTTAGCAATAATACACATTGTTCAAGTTAGAAGGATTGCAGCCCAGAAGAGATAGAACATTGTCTTGAAACATACAACAAATGACTAATTTTCAATGTTAGAAGCAACAGCAGAAATCTGAACAAATGGAGAAGCATAATATATTCATTGGTAAGAAGATTTACATTTCCATATTTTACACACATTCAAATATAAGTTTATGGATTCAGTGAAATCTCAACGTCACAGTAGTACCTTCTAGGAAGCTTGATAAATGCTCACATGCCTAAGTTAGCTATAACCTCTGCTACTGCATATGGGGGTGCAATCAGCATTAAAAATAAACTATTTTCAAAAAGCTAGCAGAAAGGTATTTGCATATTTACATTATTAGCAAATTATAAAATTTTCAAAAGTAGACAAAACTTAAACATTTCAAAGTGATTAAATGGTGTCCTGTAAATACAGGTAACACAAGCTCTTGTGCATTGGTTTAAAAAGAATTTAATTCAATAATAAAACTTATAGGAAAAGTGTATACATATATATGTGTGTGTTTATGTATATATGTATGTATATATATGTACATATGTATATATGTGTGTGTATGTGTGTGCAAAAGAATTTTTAATAAAGAAGCTATGAACTTGAAGAGCAAGGAAGAGTATATAAGAGAGTCCAGAAGAATGAAAGGTAAGACAGAAACCAAGGGGAACATCAACAACTTTATCACTGAAAATGAAATGTTCTCAACACACTCAAGAGTTTGAATGCTTGTTTTACAGTTTATGGACCTATAGGCAGACTGTGAAACTTTTGGAAGGAGGTTCTATCAATGGGTTGAAGAATAGATCATTAAGTAAAGTCTTATGAATGCTGTAACCTGGCCTTTGTTCCCACCACTGTGCCTTCTTCCTGCTCCATTATGATGTACTGAGGCTCTGCCATAACATTTGCCTCTATGTTTTTGCCATCATTGTGGACTGATACCCTCTGAAACTGTGAGCCAACATAAATCTTTCCTGCATCAAATTATTCAGTCTTGTATTGTAACAAAGAAACAAAAATTAATAATATAAAAATCAATAATATAGGCATAGATACTTCTGATCTTTCAGAACTATCCCTGATACCCAGTCATCCTACCACAGAAATTATTTCTTCATTAATTATTCTTCAGAAAAAGCAAAGGAAATGCACTTCTCTTTGGATTAAATATATTACTTAGAAAAGAGTAGAGGAAGAGACAGAACGCTGTCTATATTAGGCCATACAGTATACAAATTCCTTTTCAATTTAAATCAGCACACCAGGACCAATATTGTTGATTGATTTGCTAAATTTCACACAGTAAGTAGCATATACACAACAACATTTCTAAGGAACGTCTTAACAAAAGCCTTTTTAGAGAGGCTTCTTATGACTTTTCGTGGAATATCCCATTCATTTCAAAATGCCTACGCTAGTCAGGAAACATCATGACTTATTGCTTCAAGTCCAACCACCAGTAGTAGTTGACAGAATTATATTTTTTTCTGAGGTAGAAGGGTAGATATTGACCCAAACAGCATCCTAATCTCCACAAATTATAGTTCAGTAGCATTTGTTTTCTACAAGTCCTCTTTATTCATGAGTGTTGGGCAAGGCAGCACTCTCCAACTGATAGACAGATTAACTCCCAGTGGTAGTTATAATTTCCTTAATGATAAAACCCTTTGGGGGCAAATTTATACATCTCTCTTTTGGCACTGAAACCCTCCCTAAACATTTCAAAGTGTGCGCTCATACTAACATAAGACCTGAAGCAATGCTTTACAAATATTGGAACATCATTATGCCAATTTAAATGCAAGTCACAGCTATATACAATGACAAAATGCAGAATATATACATTAAGTACTGCCTGGATGTTCAAATTAATATTAATAACTATTGAAATCGTATTACCACCCTCCTAGATAGTAGGAAAAAAACCAAAAACTGCGAAGACTTGTTTAAGGTTGTGTTCCAGACTGCTTGGTACTGATAATTGCCCTATAAGTACCTGGCAGAGGAAAAATATAGGTGGAGATGGGGAGTCCAAGGGTACATATTTGTAACTCAAAAGATGGAGGAAGGCAAGTAGAGACCAGAGAATACTTCAATTTAGAAGGGATTTCTCACAATTGTGTTAAAGATCTAAATTATCTTGGTCTGCCACTGACTTTATTGAAAATATCTTATATGTAAGATTTTTCTGAAGAATAAAAATATTTCTATTCTATATAATCTCCCTTAATAAGCAGATAGAAAGATAAATAATTTTAGAAGGCTCAGAAACAAGAAATGTGATCTACAGATAGACTGAGAATCACCAGAAATGTCAGCCAAGCCAGGGATCTGGGATCCACCAGAAGTTTCTAATCCTGTGTGAATAGGGTCTACCTAAAAGACTGGCTACATAACTGTGTATCTTTGAATAGGATAAGAAAGTAATATAAATGGGAGCCACAAAGATAAACACTAGAAATAGAAAGATATATGATGGCTGAACTGAGGATGGATAGCCACTGAGTTTAATAACCTCCCACCCCCACAAAATCAGGCCATTGTTAAATCTGAAGATGAGATGCCCTACCAAGGCTCATATATTTGGTGCTCAGTTATGAGCTACTGGTATTTGTGCAAAGGACAGCATCATAAGGGCTCTAGTAGATTAACAAATTAACCCCATGGTGGATTCATAAGTACAACAATGAAAGCTCAAAAAGGCCCTAGAGTATAACCTGGAATGCAGTGACTTGTTTCTAGTCCCTGACTGTTTCACTGACTTTATTTCCCAGCTGCCACAAGTGGAATAATCTTTCACTACCTGCTTCTGCTTCTAGGACATTCTGCCAGGCCTCAGCCCCACAGCAAAGTAACAATGTAAGTATGGATTATGAATTTCAAAACCATGAAACAACATAAATCTTTAGTAAGAAATCTGTTCTCGAAGCTCTGTTAAGAAGGAGGTAACAACCAGACAACCCAGGGTTCCCAGGGACTAAGCCATCAACCAAGGGGCACACATGGTTCCAGCCAAAAGATTGGCAGAGGAATGACTTGTCTGGCATCAGTGGGAGGAGAGGTCCTTGGTCCTTTGAAGGCTCAATAGAGGCCCCAATGTGGGGAAATCGAGTGGGGGTCATGGGAGTGGATTGGGTGGAGGAGCATATTCTTGAAGGCAGGGGGTGGGAGGCTAGGTTGGGGGTTTTCCAGGAGGGGGGAAACCGGGAAGGGGTATAACATTCGAAATGTAAATGAAGAATATATTCAAGAAAAAAAAGAAAAGAAAGAAAAAAAAAGAAGGAGGTAACAAGATAATTATAGAAGGTTTAGTACTACAGAATACCTTAATTTTCTTATGCATTTGTCACAGTGACAAATTAACATTGTTATGATTTTAAAATCCTAAGTTGTTAGTTACTCCAGATACAGACATGATATGAGAGTAATGCAACAACTGTACATGGATTCAGACATTGTAGAGCTTGAGAAGTCCCAGTTCTGGGCTAATCATAACATGACTGAATTGTACAGTATCCTTGTAGACAGAGCATTAAAAAAGAAGAGGGCCTGGTTTAGTGTTAAGCCAGAGAGGAAGTGGATGAGAAATAAAACACAAAATCAAGAGAAATCTAGCTAAAGTTGGATAGAGGCTCTGAAATAAGTTTAGTCCAAGCGGAAATCAATAAAGGCAATCATGTACAATCAACACTCATGTGGATTTAAGTCATATGACTCAAGAGCTCAAAATAGAGTGGAGTTAAAGCAGATGGAAGTACTTGGAGGAAGTGGAGGTGCACCCATGCTTTACTTAAGAGAGATTTCGCTGAGGTGACAGTAGCAGACAGTCTTCTACAAGTTAGAAAGGATGGAAAATGAGGCGCTACTCAAGGCAGAAGTGAACACATCCTAATCCTGGCTTTAGAGAGCACTGGAAAGACTCCTACTTAACCTGCATACATCACTAGAAAGATCAAAAAATCTCTTGAAGATTTTCTTTCAGGCTACCTAAGTTCTCCTCTTTTCTACAAACAGACTTCTGTCCCAAATATGTAAAGAATAACTTGACATCTAGAAAAGGGGATCAAAACCTTCATGAATGTCTGCCATATAAATATACCAAGCAGTTTAATTCAGTTTTACCTTACTGTAAACCCTGCATGTCCACCTCAGTCTTCATGCCCTGTTTGTGGTACAGGAGCATAGATGCTACCTCAGCAAGGTCATTTGTTTTATGCTTCCATTTTACCTTAGTGGAATTCCCTTCAGTTTACATACAATTCAAGAACAAAAGATCAACAATCACAGAGTTTGGAACTCTGTTAAGAGATAAAAGAGCATGGAGAAAAACTGACATTTTATAATCCAAGAAAATAAAATTATTTACATTTATGTAAGTACTTTTATATTTCTCTCAACTGAATTTTATACATTTCTGTGACCAAGATCTACAAACCTGCTGTGAAGTTCATGATTAAGAATTTCATAGTTTATATTATTTTTTGTATTATTTTTGATATTTTAAAATAGTATATACTCACAAATTATATATTATATATATATTATTTAATTTGTTTGTTTGTTTCTCATCCCAGTCTATTTTCTGCCAAAAGGAGAATAGTTTTTGCTACATGCATCTGCTTCTATGATGTTCTGCCAGACCTCATTCCCATAGCAATGCAACAATATAAATATGGACTATGATACCAGAACCCCTGAAACAAGGTAATCTTTACTAAAAATTCTGTTCTTATATTAATGTGTGTGTGTGTGTGTGTGTGTGTGTGTGTGTGTGTGTGTGTGTGTATTTCATGTCCCACTTACAAGTTTCCAGGGAATTCCAGTGAGTTTATTCTTCAGCAGATTGCAATCCTTATAACCACATTTTACAAGTATATTAGTGCGTGAGGTTCTAAATAGGTGACAGTGTGTGTAAAATGAGGAATAATATTTTTATCTACAATCTAGATGTCATCTATTTGATCTTTTGGGCAATCTTACTGAATAAAATTCTATGTTTTCTATATTAAATTAAAAAGAAATTGTCCTATCGACAGTGTCATTGACCTTACAGAAGCTTTGCAGTTTCATGAAATACCAATGATCAATTGTTAATCTTAAAGTGTGAGCCATTGGCGTTTTGTTCAGAAAATTTTCCCCTGTGCCAATCCATTCAAGGCTATTTCCCACTCTCTCTTCCATTATATTTAGTGTATCTGGCTTTATGTTGAGATCCTTGATCCACTTGAATTTGAGTGTTGTTGGTTTGTGTCCACTCTGCCACAGGGCACCATCTCTTGGGGAGACAGAACGTGGGGAGTTTGACTGTGCTTATCACACCACCACCAGTTAGAGTTACACCAAGATATTTTATACTGTTTATGGCTATTGTGAACTGTGTTTTTCTTCAAATTCCTTTCTCAGCCATTTTGTTGTTTGTATAATGGAGGGCTACTGATTTTTTTTTTGAGATATTTTTGTATTCATTCATTTTGCTGATGGTTTTAACACCTGTAGGAGTTCTCTGGTAGAATTTTCGTGTTCATTTATATATACTATCATATCATCTATGAATAGCAATACTTCTGACTCTTCTTAAATTTGTATTCCTTTGTTCTCTTTAGTCTTATTTCTCTGACTAGAAATTCAAGTATTATATTGAAGAGATATTGAGAGAGTAGACAACTTTGTCTTGTATCTAAATTAAATGGAATTATTTTAAGTTTCTGTCCATTTAATGTGATGCTGCTTGTTGGCTTAATGTTTATTGACTTTATTGTATTTAGGAATGTGCTATTTCTGATACCTACAAGACTTTTAACGTGAAGGGGTGTTGTATTTTGTCAAACCATTTTCAGCATCTAATGAGATTATCATGTTTTTATTTCTTTCAGTTTCTTTATATAGTGGATTACATTCATGGATTTTCATATGTTGAGCCAGGGTTGTATTCTTGGGATAAAGCCTACTAAATCATGGTGGGTGATATTTTTGATATATTCTTGTATTCAGTTCATAAGTATTTCATTTGTATTTTTTGCATCAATGTTCATAAGGGAAATTAGACTGCAATTCTCTTCCTTTGTTGGTTTTTTGTGTGGTTTAGGTAGTAGGGTGATTGTGGTCACAGAGAATTAGTTTGGCAATGTTCCTTCTGTTTCTATTTTGTGAAATAGTTTGAAGAATATTGGTATTAGCTTGGAAATTGGTATTTCTTGGAAACTGGTAGAATTTTTCACTAAAACCATCCGGCCCTGTTTTTTGTTTTGTTTTGTTTGTTTGTTTGTTTGTTTGTTTGTTTAATGGAAGAATTTTCATGACTGCTTCTTTTATCTTAGTGGTTATAAGACTATTTTGTTTGTTTACCTGATCTTGATTTAACTTTACTAAGTGGACTCTATCAAGAAAATTGTCTGTTTCATTGAAATTTTCCAATTTTATTGAGTAAAGTCTCTTGAAGTAAGACACAATGTTTCCTTGAACTTCCTCAGTGCTAGTTCTTAAATATCCCTTCTCATTTTTGTATTTTTCATTTAAATACTATCTCTCTGTTTCTTGGTCAGTTTGGCTGAGTGTTTATATATCCTGTTGATTTTCTCAAAGACTCAGCTCTTGATTTCATTTATTCCTTTAATTGTTTTCTTTATTTCTAATATATTAATTTTATTCCCAAATTTCATTATTTCCTGCCATCTACTCACAATATTGCCCAGGATTTCTCATTTTGTGTTTTCTCGATTGCTCCTATTTCCATTTCAGTTATTAGACAGCTTTCTTAATTTCCTTCACATTTTAATTGTAGTTTCATGTATTTATTTAAAGGATCTTATCATTTCCTCTTCAAAGGTCTCTATTGTCTATATAAGACTGTATTGAATGTCGTCTCCTTGTGCTTCAGCTGTGTTAGGGAACCCACAGCTTGCAGTAGCAGGTTAACTGGGCTCTTGTACTACATTGACCTGGCTATTGCTGATGGTCTTCTTACTCTGTCCTTTAGCCATCTGGTTTTCACAAGTGTTGTTTGGATGATTCTGATGCCAGCAGAACTCCTCTTGAAGGCAGGAAGAACTGTAAGCCAGGCACCGGAGGCCAGGGAGACAGTGCACAGTTTACCTTTGCTGACTTGATTCAATGCAATTCCCATTAAAATTCAAAAATATATTTTTTATAGACATTGAAAGAGCAATTCTCAACTTCATTTGGAAAAATAAAATCCCCAGAGTACCTAAACAATTCTGAATAATAAAAGAACTTCTGAAGGAATCACCTGACCTCAAGCTGTCCTAGAGAGAAATAGTGACAGTCTACTAGTACAAAAACAGACAGATCAGTCAATGCAATAAAACTGAAGACACAGAAATAAAGCCACATGCCTATGGACGCTTGAAGTTTGACAAAGAAGCCAAAATCATCCAGAAAAAAGAATAAAACATCTTCAACAAGTGGTGCTGTTCTAACTGGTGGTCTGAATGTAGAAGAATGCAAATTGATCCATATTTATCACACTGCACAAAGCACAAGTCCAAGTAGATCAAGAACTGCCATATAAAATCATGTACATTGAATCTAATAGAAAAAAAAGTGGGAAATAACCTTGAACACATTGGTACAGAAGACAGTTTCCTGAATAGAACAACAATGACTCAGGCTCTAAGGTCAACAATTGATAAAGGTGACCTCATGAAACAGAAAGACTTCAGTAAAGCCAAGGACACTATCAATAGGACATAACAGCAATCTACAGATTGGAAAAAGATCTTTACTAATCCTACATCAAATAGAAGGCCAACACATACACACTGCGACAGATGCAGAAACTCACAGCCAAGCTTTGCACTGGGGGGGGAGGTGTGCAGACCCCCCCCATGGAAGCGTTAATGTAAGGCTTGAAGGAACTGAAGGGGATGTCATCCACATAGGAAGACCAACAGTGTCAACTAATCTGGATCCTTGGGAGCTCCCAGAGATTGAGCCACCTACCAAAGAGCATACACTGGCTGGTCAGATGAGCTGGCAGACATGTAGCAGACAACTGACTGCCTTATCTGTCCTCAATGGGAGAGGATGTGCCTAATCCTCTAGAGACTTGATGACCCAGGGTGAGGATAGCTGTGTAGGCCTCCTCTCAGAGGCAAAGAGGAGGGAGGATGTAGGGAAGAACTCTGTGAAAGGAAACTTGGAGGGGGAACAATATTTGGGTTGTAAATAAATAAATTAATAATTAACAAAAAGAATTTAAAATATAACCTCTACTTTCTAATGAAGGCATTTTATTTTCTGTATTTTCTATTAGGCATCTATTGTGTTGTACTAAACTTTTTGATAATTTTATTCAATTTAAAATATTGTGTAATTTTAGAAACTTTTTTCCATGTACCAAGTATTTGCAAATACGAATAGTTCTTTTGTTAATTTCCATTTGATTCCAGTGGAGGATTCTGACGGTGCTGTGAGCAGAGCTCTCCCTCAGCAGTGCCAACCTCTTGACTCCAAGCCTTTTGTGGACTGTTCTTCAAGGATTTCAGGCTCTCAACGTGGAGCTTCAGCAGACAATGCCCACACCTCCATTCTCGCAGTCTAACCATTCTCCCTAATTAACTCAGTTATCATCGGCTTCAACTAATTAATTTCCCACCTTTCAAGAATTCCACTCTTGTTGCTTGATTTCTTACCTTATTCCTCCATATACTGTGTGACATTTATGACTATTTGGGTGTGGAGGTGAATGAATTACTTAGTCACTGACTCTTACCCAGAGATTAAAAAAAATTGTAGCTGTTAATTCAATGTTTTAACTTAGATATTTATTTAATCTAAATGATAATTCTTTGTAGAATGAGGTTTTAGCATATCTGTATGAAGATCACTTGTTTGCGATGTCTCTTTTTGCCCTTAGAATCCTCTTTGTAGTTTTGACTACTGGCTAGTGTGTATATCCTATGCTATTTGTCTTGGGGTTTACTGAGCCCCTTGGCTCAATATCATTTTTCACCTATCATTGTGGTTTAACTCCATTTAGATAATTTGAGGGATATTATACCTATATACATCTTCTGTTCATTCTCAATAAATATTTCATTAAATGCTACTGAAAAAAATAGATTGTTCATATGTAAAAGAAAACCACCATAAACCAAAACTATAGTAAGAATATAAAGCATATAAATTTGAACATCTTAGATCAAGAAATTAAATAAAACACACAAAAATGTAGTAGTTAATTATGATGATTTTTCCCTGTAATTCCACAACTTTGAAATCTGAAGAAGGAGGATTATAAATTTAAATCCAGCCTAGGCTGCAAAGCAAGTTTCATGCCACCCTGGGCTACATGATGGCTAGAACTTATCTCAAGGAGAAACACAAAGAGAAGATGAAGGAAGAAGCAAACAACAATGAGGAAAAAATTATAAGGATTGTGAGGTAAATTGATAACAACTTGCAAGAAAGCATTAATATACTATTAGTATTAAAATTTTGCTAAAATACTTTATTTTCTAATTAAAATAAGGATGCATTTGAAGTTAAATTAAATAAAATTATCTTACATGCAACTTAAAACAAGAGTTTACAAATGCGATGGGAAACATAACAAAGTTAGAAACAGGAAAAAGGTTGTGTGACAGAAAAACATCAGGCAATACAGATGTTTCAGTATAAGGGCAAAGAATCCATGCATTATGGAAATATTACCAATTTATATGTGAAGAAAAAATACTTACCATCTACAAAGTCTGTAAATACAGTGTTGTAAACTCAAACAATATTAATAGAAGTGCTAGGAGAAATCATGGTAGTATATCTTAGCATAAATATTCTCAGTAATTAATAGATCAATCAAAAAGGATGTAGGGAATTTGAAATGTCTATTTAGCAAGATAGACCCAAGGGCCATCTGCAGAGCAGTGCATGCCATAACCACAGAAACGCAGATCTCCCAAGCACACACTTGGCTGTAAAGCAAGTTTCAACAAACTTAGAATGATTGATATCATAAAAACCACAGTCATGGCCACAATGCACTTCACTCACAAATCAATACCAAAAGCTACACAGAGAAACCACATGTACTTGAAAATTAAGAAACACATTTAAAATAACTTATGGATCCAAAAGAAACAGTCATAAAATGTTTATAGTATATCCATTCCTTAAAATTATAGAATTAAATGTGTACAAAAAAGGAATACTTATAAGGGGTGTCCCAGTTTAAGCCTGTGTTGCAAGAAGGAAAAATAGAACAATATATGAACATTTTTCAGAAGAGAAACACAAAAGTAAAATATTTCAAATAAAAGTATAAAGATGTAAATTTAGCAATATACAAAGAAATTAACCAAATGTAAAATAACATTACTTTAGGTTGGATGTGCTTATGTGAGTCCAGTGTCCAGGAAGCACACACAGGCACACATGCTCACACACATTCTCTCTCTCTCTCTCTCTCTCTCTCTCTCTCTCTCTCTCTCTCTCTCTCTCTCTCTCACACACACACACACACACACACACACACACACACACACACAAAGAGAGAGAGAGAAACAGAGAGTCTCATTTGCATCTGTGTGTTTAGTCACAAATCCCACATATGTGCATATTTGAAGTTACACCTGTCTTTCTTTGAACTTTTGTCTCTCACAGTGAAAAATATGGCCATTATCCACATAGGTTTGTTCATCCATATTGTCTTATAAGAAAAAATTCCCAACTACAGTACAAGTTTTGTGTTATTCTTTTATGCTTACTCTAGTTTAGTTTAGTAAACTCATCATTGTTTCAAGTCTTTGTGTCAGATCTCTAATAATGTATCTCAATGGAATTATACTTTATATCAGTTACACAACTAATATTACAGACACAGTCTACATTTCACCCTAGGATGACAGTTCACAGTGTTCAAATTTTCACATTTTTTTTAATTTTATTTTTTTAATTTACATTCCAAATCACTTACCCTTTCCCGTTTCCTCCCTCCCCGAAAGTCCCATAAGCCCCCTTCCCTCCCTCTTTTCTCCATTCAACCCCCTCTCGTTACTCTGTCCTGGCGTTCCCCTACATCCAGTCTTTCCAGGACCAGGGGTCTCTCCTTCCATCTTTTTAGAAATCTATTGATATGCGGATTGTGTCTAGGGTATTCCGAGATTCTGGGTTAATATCCCCTTATCAGTGACTGCATACCATGTGTGTTCTTTTGTGATTGGGTTACCTCACTAAGGATGATATTTTCAAGTTCTGACCATTTGCCTAGGAATTTCGTGAATTCATTGTTTTTAATTGCAGAGTAGTATTCCATTGTGTAGATATACCACATCTTCTGAATCCATTCCTCCGTTGAGGGACATCTGGGTTCTTTCCAGCTTCTGGCTATTATAAATAAGGCTGCTATGAACATAGTGGAGCATGTGTCCTTATTGCATGCAGGTAAAGCCTCTGGGTATATGCCCAGGAGTGGTATAGCCGGATCGTCGGGAGTGTCATGCCCAGTTTTCTGAGGAACCGCCAGACTGCTTTCCAGAGTGGTTGTACCAGCCTGCAATTCCACCAGCAGTGGAGGAGTGTTCCTCTTTCTCCACATCCTCGCCAACAACTGCTGTCTCCTGTGTTTTTGATCTTAGCCATTCTGACTGGTGTGAGATGGAATCTCAGGGTTGTTTTGATTTGCATTTCCCTAATGACTAAGGATGATGAACATCTCTTTAGGTGCTTCTCAGCCATTAGATATTCTTCAGGTGAGAACTCTTTGTTTAGCTCTGTACCCCATTTTTTAATAGTGTTACTTGCCTCTCTGGAGTTTAACTTCTTGAGTTCTTTGTATATCTTGGATATTAGCCCTCTGTCGGATGTAAGGTTGGTAAAGATCATTTCCCAGTTAGTTGGTTGCCGCTTTGTCTTTTTGACAGTGTCTTTTGCCTTGCAAAAACTTTGTAATTTAATGAGGTCCCATTTGTCTATTCTTGATCTTAGAGCATAAGCTATTGGAGTTAATATTATATAATATTATTATATAATATTATTATAGTTAACTAATATTACAGACACAGTCTACATTTCACCCTAGGATGACAGTTCACAGTGTTCAAATTTTCACATATTTTAAACTCTGATTTGGATAACTCTACACATTCTGATATGTTCTCAATATCTTATGTCCATCACAATGGTAGATGAGTTATATAGAGGTATTCATTACATTAAAATGTATACAGTTTGTTTTCCTTCACACCCTTATACCAACAATTGGTCAACACTCACTTGTTTTCTGATCCAGCAATTTCTTAGTTTATTAGCATGTAAATAAATCACAGAACTTGTTTTTGCATTTGTCTAATTTTATCTGATAAACTACATTTAAAACCCACCCATACTGTTATACAAAATCTAGTTTGGTTCATTTAAATCCTGACTATTTTTTACTTTTGCAGGTCCTTACAGGGAGTTTGACTCTTCCTCTATTGAATAATTGTTGCCAGCACACAAAATTATAAGTAAAACCCCTTTACATGTTCACCAAATGATATTTGAATGAATGCAGCTTTTTTATTTACCTTATTAAATATTAAATATGAAACTGGCTTACACAATGTGATGCTTGTGTATAAGAAGCTACCAACTTTTATTGCTAAAGAAATGGTATAATGTGAGCACCAACCGTTCACAGGGTTAGTACTCAGCCTTGGTAATATATAATGTTTAATTATTTGTGTCAAGTTGATTGGATCATGTAATGCCATGATAGCAGATTAAACTTGATTTTTTTAAATTTTTGAGAATATCAGACAAGTAAATTAATAAATATAAACATATCTACACACAGCTCCCCCTTGAACAACACCTCTGGCGTCCCACACTCTTGTCTATTCCCAACCCGATGTCTTAACATTTGATTTTATAATCCACTAAATCCAGTTAGTGAAGCCCATATGTACACTGAAGTTGGATTATCCACTGGAGCAAAAGAGATCTCTTTATATAGCCTCAATAAAGAGCAACTCTCAGTGTGTCCAAAGCTAACTGTCCATTAACAATCACTCCTTGGAATGGGACTGAAGGTCATCAAATCTATATATTCTGAAATTTTGGCTGTACTGATCTTCTATAGGCCTTATGCTTATAACTGTAGCTGCTGTGAATTAGTGATTGCAATAGCCATGCCATGTCCATAAGCACTTTGCCTCACTCTTCTCCATCCCATGGCTCTTACATTCTTGCCCTTTCACTTCCAAAAATGTTCTCTAAGGAGGATTAATATAAATGTCTGATTTAGAACTCAGTGTCAATCTCTTATTCTCAACAATGTGGCATTATGGATATCTAGGTTAAATATTACCCACTACAAAAATGAAGTTTATTTAACCAAGGCTGATAGAATACTCAATTTATAGGTATACTAATACACATTTTGACAGCCTGACCATATAACAAAACAATAGTATCAGATGCTAAATTCAGTCAATTATTATCCCCCTATCTTCTGTGAGTTTCTGACATGGATTACAATATCAGGCATGATTTTTCTTCCTGTGAATCAGGCCTCAAATCTAGTTAGAGTGCAAGTACTTACCCCATAACAGCCATGCCATTATTGCATCTGTTGTGACATATTTTTTTATCAGGACAATCCCACAGTGCACAGGTTCCAGCACTGGTTGAGACTGTGACTTTTCTTTTTTCTCCCTGACTGCCTAAAAAGCACCTTCCATTTCTATGAAAGCAAGTCAGAGCAGTATACATACATACACATACACACACATATATATGTGTGTGTATATATATGTATGTATGCATGTATGTATGTTTGTACATATGTATGTGTGTATGTATTACCAAAGTACCTTTGTCAACAGAGATTTACCATCCAGTTAAAACTGGTATCCAGAAGAAATGTCAATAGCCTGTGTTTTGATGGAGGGTAGATCTGAATCGTCCTAGACCAATAATTCCTGGGGAGGTATTCCATGCCTTGTACTGTGATTTTCATTTAATAGCCCATGTTTTCTGGGAAGGCCATTGTCTGTCCATGACAAGTAATTACTTTCTAATCTTTTCTAAAATTGCATTTTAAATTAGCTTCCTAATGAGGCAGTTTCTTAGTTCTTTAATTTTGGTTAACCCACTGATTACCCACATTTTCCTGCATCGTCTATTACAACACCTGCTTAATCCCGTTGTCTTCATTATTCCCACCTCTTCTTTCTTTTTATGTGATCTACTGTACCTCAGTTTACATTGAAAAATTTGGGCTGCAAGACATTAGGCTTCTACATGACATTTTTGTCTCCCTTCGTTTGGCTAACATTTCCTTTAAAGGTCCATTATACAGTCAAACCAGGCAGGCTTCATATTTGGGTCTCCAGTATTCCACTCAAGATTTTTTTTAACCTATCTTTCTTAACAAGCCCACTCAAAAGGTCCCTTATGACTCTCTTGGCTTATACTTGACTTCAAGTTAAATACACAAGCAGAAGATTTGAAACTAGAAATATACATGAGAGAGAAATATGATGTTTGTCTTTCTGGGCCTGGGTTACTTCACTCAGTATAATTCTTTTTTTTTTTCTAGTTATAGTCATTTACCTGCAAAATTCATGATCTCGTATCTCTTTCTAGTTGAGTTTTGCAATGGTTTGCATATGCTCCATTTTTATGTTCATTTATTTGTTGCATATCTATGTCTATTTCATTCCATTTCTTAGTTGCTGTGAGAAGAACATCAATGAGGATGCATGTGCATGTCTGCATGAGTTACCACCCCTATCGACTGTCTATCCATGTTGCCTTTTCACCATACCCACAGCAGCATATATTGTCATTTATTGCTCAGATGATAATCTTTCAAACTAAAGTAAAAACAAATCTTTAATTAATTTTAGAGTCCATTTCTCTTATAGCCAAGACTTTAAGTACATGTTCAAGTATTTCCTAGTCATTTGCATTTCTTCTGAGAAGTTCTGTTCAATTTCATAATATATTTTTATTTAACTTGATAATTTCTTAATGTTTAGGGGCTTTTGGTACATTTTCTGTTGAAGGAATTACTTAAATGGAATTTTTATCAGTTTGTGTTAAGTTGTGTCCTGGAGAAATCAGCATTCAGTGAGTAATACAAAGATGCAGTTATAATCAGTGTTCTGGCTTGCTTCTCTGTTCTGGAATAAAACTGACAAAAGGCAACTGAGAGAGGGATGGGTAATTTAAACTTACAATTGCAGGTAACAGTGCATTGTTGAGTGAAGGAAGGACAGAAACTAAGTGTGGGAACCTAGAGTAGAAACCCGGGAGGGATGCTATATAGTGCATTGCTGTGATTCTCAAATAGACTCATGCTCAGCTATCTTTCTTATGGGACTTTTCCAGGCCCACCTGATTACAAATGTCAATGTGAGTGGGTCTTTTGTACATCAATCATCAATCAAAAAATCTCTTAACAGACATGGTCACAGGCCAATATGTTTGAAGTAATGATTTAACTAAATTTCTCTGCTCAAGGAATTTGATTCATTCCTTTTGGAATGGGGGCTTTTATATTTAGGGTACAGCTTCTAAAAACAGTTGAAAACATTCCCTATGGACATATATGTCCGCACCCTTTGGTTTGTCCCCATGGTGATTCTGAGTCCCTTGAAGTTGAAAATTAACTTTCACACAAAGTGAGACAAGGGTCTTAGCTGAATGTTCAACATTCATATGAAACTGAGAGCAGAAGGGAAAACACATGAAAGGATAATATTAAATACAGGAAAGTTCAGAGAGAATACTAGATATTTCATCAACAGAGAGTCTCTTTCAGCTCAAGTCCCTGTTATTCATCTATATAAAAAGATTGCCTCTTTGTTAAGACAAATTTCATATATTGAATACTAGAAGTACAAAGCGTCTTAGACTAAGTAAGAAAAAAGGGAAATATGTTGGATGTCTGTCAAAAAATTAAGTAGTATGGTTCAATCTCTAGATGAGGAGCTCAAGGCAATAATAACTGCTGAGGAAGAGGAAATAAGTCTTCTGAATGGAAGAGAATGCCCGAATACAATAAATAATACTAAGTAGTCAGTCATAAACACATATATAGATGGGCAACACACACGTGTTTGCATGTGTGTGTGCAAAATAATAATAAATAAGTATAGACAGAAAGATTATAAATTAATGTAAATACAGTATGCACATACAGGTAATTTCAAAAAATTTTAAAGAGAGTTATCTCAGTTTGTAGAGTGTTTATCTTACATGCTAAAAGCTTTGGGCTCAATCCCAATGAGTAACAAAAACATAACTAACATCCAAACTGAAGATGAACAATATTATCTTGTATTTTAACTAGAAAAATTAGTTCATCAATTAAAAAAGAAGATTATAGAATTACAGAATTTATAACTTTTTTGGCAGTACAATACAACACAATTCTTCCTTTGCTTTCCCCTATCAAAACCCTTCTCAATACCTCTCCCTTTGCCATTCAAATTCCTGCTCTCTTTTTTAATGAATAGTTATGAAACACATGTAGGTATGTCTGTATACATATATCTTGCTAAATATAACCTAGACAGTTCATAGGATGTTAGAATGTCCATAAGTTTTCACGAACCTGTTTGGTAGTGTACAGCCAATTGATTTGCTCTTCCCTTGAGAAAAACAGTTCTGCTCCAAGATTTTCTCAGTTGCTTACATTTCCTTGTGTGCGATTGAGTCCTTGTGTGCTTTCCCCACCTACTTCGGCATGTCGATTGGTGTCATCCTTACTGAGTGCTGTTTGGGCAAGTATGCTTAAAGATTCATTTATTTTATGAGTGGTTTTTAGTATTTATGTGTGTGAGATATGCATTTTCATATACCCCATGCATGCAGTGCCTGCAGAGGTCAGAAGAAGTCATTAGATTCTCCTGGACTCAGAGATTCTAGAGTTACAGATGGTTTTGAGCAGGTGTTTGTATACTTGAGAATGAACCTTGGTCTTACGAAGGTGTCTCAAGTGCTCTTATCAGCTAAATGATCTCTCAGAATCCATAGAATTCTTGCTTTAATTTTTAGTTTCTAACATAAAAGTAGTCACTTTTGAAGAAATATAGTGCATTCAGCTACATTACTAAAGATGCATGAACTAACACTAGTCTATCCTCAAGCATTCCATCCCAAATCAGACCTTATGAACTCATGAGTACTTCTGTGTGTATGTGCCAGCAAGCTTGATTCTGCTTAGATTTTCTTTTATAAACTGTGTTCTCAGTATTTAAAATAGCATATATTTATTTACTGTGGGGAAAACAAAACATGTGCACATCAAAAAGCACTTGTGGAAGGCAGAGAACATTTTCCAGAGTTCTCTCCTCCTACCATGTTTGTCATAGGAAGGAATTCAGCTCTGTAGTCTTGACAGGTGCCTTTGCCCACAGATTACCCACTGCTTCATCTGGATGCCACCCTAAAATGAATTGTCTGTAAATACAAGCTAATTTTTATTTCAAAGAATATATTTTGAGAATTCTGAAACCTGTACCTGATACACCTGATACCACATTGGTAATAGAATACATTTTAAAATGAAACTTCAAAGTTTGCCTTTTTTAACTTATGGTTTCTAAAAACATTTTTCTCAGAAATTCATTTCTGCACATTTTCAGAAAGAAAATGAATGTGTATCCTGGACTTTATGCATAGTGTCTTAATTAGTATTTCTATTGCTGTGAAGAGATGCCATGACCACACCAACTCTTACAAGGAAAACATTTAATTGGGACGAGCTTACAGTTCTGAGGTTCATACATTGTCACTATGGAGGGGAACATGGCAGCATGCAGGCAGTCATAATATCTGAGAGTACTAATTCTGGACCAACAGGCAGCAGAAAGAGAGTGGAACACTTTGCCTGAACTAAGCATCTGAGCCCTCAAAGCCCAGTCCACAGAGACACAATTTTTCCAAAAGGCTACACCTATCCCAATAACACCACACATCCTAATAGTGCCATTCCCTGTGAGCCTATGGTGGGGGGGCATTTTCAATGAAACCATAACACCTAGCATTTACATACAGTGGAAATTGTTCACAACACTCTCGCAAATTAAAAAATTGTAACATTTGCCCTGTCCTAAAATCTTCTGCTATTCATCATTGGTCAACAGAGGACCCCAAATGAAAGGTTTATTATAATTGCCTTAAAATTCTCATATTGAGCAAATATTTGGCTGAGCATAACAGAAATGTAGAGACTATGAAAGGCAAAAACAACACATCCCCTGACTCAAAAACACAGAAGAGCAAAATCTGAGATGTGAACATGTCTTCCTAACTACCGATGAGATCAACCAAGGTGGTTAATGGGGGAACTGCCCATTGTCCACTTCAGTATTTTTCCTCTCATGATGTAGGCCGGACAAATGCTGTAAACTTCTAAGGTAAGTAGGGATTTTTGGAAAACATAAATAGTATCTTTGTCTTAGCTAGGTTCATAGACTCCTTTTGTTTCCTAAGTTTTTTACTTGAGAGTCACTTGGAGAAAAATTCCATTATAAAATTAAAATTAACTAATCAGAGAAAAAATGCTCTGACAAGAGTCCTCAGAGAATGAGAGCAAAGGTGGCAATGTGAAGAGAGGCAGGAAGAAAGGGGAAAAGCCATGGGGGTTTCAGGTGACCATAAGTTCCAAAATGCCACTACATCTGGCCTTCTTAGGTGGGAGACACTGGAGATATGCATAAATAAGGAGAACACTTTCCACTAAGAAAGTTATGTTGTGATATTTGACCCCTTGAGATTTAAATTCCATTGAAATTATACATGATCACTTTTTATGATAGAGCAATCTGTGGTCTGACTTTTCTGGAAAGAAGTAAGGAAAGAGACACTGAGCTCTTATAAAGAGAGAACTGATACATCAAAGAAAAGATTCCTATATCCATCCAGCTTGGTGATCCAATGAGTTTAGCAGGGTTATTTTTTTTAATAGGAGTATAGGTGAGTCTTAGGAAGCTTGAACAAACAACTGGTCATGTCCACTTACGCAGTAGTCATTTGGGTCTTGAGTAGGAGTGGGTTCTTATAAGTCCATTTTGAAGTCTGACCTACTGGTCTTATGAGAACTTTCTGAAGGCCTACTAATAGTCTCCTCAACCATGTAACTCATGTATGCTTGTTGTGTCTTCCATGAGAGAAGGTTAAGGTCTCAACTCTTGAGGGTAACTGCTTCAAGAGGATGATGACCATATGCAACTTATAGGAAACAGATGCACAACATAGTCAGAAGTTGGATATATCTCTTTTTTTTTTTGGTTTTTCGAGACAAGGTTTCTCTGTATAGCCCTGGCTGTCCTGGAACTCGCTCTGTAGACCAGGCTGGCCTCGAACTCAGAAATCCGCCTGCCTCTGCCTCCCAAGTGCTAGGATTAAAGGCGTGCGCCACCACCGCCCGGCATCTCCTCTTAAAACTCAAATTTAGTTCTAAAATATTGAAAATGACAAAATGAAAACTTATTGCTTGGTAATGCTTTAAAGTCACTCACATGTTAAAAGTCTATCTTACTTATGCTTTTTGTCGTTTTACTTATATGAATTCTATAGACAGGATCTGACTTTGCATCATTCCTCTTTCATTTTGCTTTTCTTTTCTCGACCCAAAGAAATCCCTCTCAGTTATTAAAATACAAAGAGATAAGACCAACCTTGTAGAGATGAAGGGATTTTGTATAAGAACATGTTCATGGATTGATGCAAGTGATTTTTCAATATATTAATAAGCCAAGAGGATAAAGAAGGCCCATGTCCATAGATGGAGATAAATATATTTAACATCTCTAGTTATGACAATCAGGTGACTCAGTGCTACTGATATCTTTCTATACTCAATGATAACAAAAATTCTTTGTACTGAAGACTAGGTTTGTATGCATCTTTGTGTCTCTACAAATAGGGAAGAGAAGTAAAGTCTAGGTCTCAAAATTTTATGGGAAAGGAACTACCCAGAATACTAAGGTAGATTGCGAGGGTTCCAAAAGAAAAGGATTCTGATTTGATATAATTTTCTTTGCATATGTCCTGCTAGAACAATGATTCTGCTTCAAAAGAATCCTCTTCTGATCACCTTGAAGTCAAGAGCAGCAGAAAAAAAATACATATGTTGTGTGTGTGTGTGTGTGTGTGTGTGTGTGCGTGTTCTCCTAATGCACTGACCTTTTGTCAAGGGCCTGCATCTCCATGGTTATCAAGCATCTCCTACATGTTTTGAAAATTATTTCCTTTGCCGAGGCTTGGTTGGTATTTTTTAAAACAAGCAGCAGTCTTGAATTTGAACTTCTGAACCTTATCTGTCACTTAAGCAAATTCTATGACTTACTCATCATACTGATCCTGCAGCAGGACAATGAGTAGGGTGAAATAGCAATGCCATTCCTTAGGTCCCCATATGGGAGTGTATGTCAGAAGGCTAAATGTGCTTCTTAATAGAAGATCCAAATGATATAAATCATCCTACTATCAAGGGGTTAATCCAAGCAACATTGCTGCACTGAAGATAAAACTACTAGCTTTTCTAAATTATCTGCTGTCCTGTGAAATTCATCATTTCTGGTTCTAGAGATTCCCACACTGTCTAGATGGAGTTTTGACTTTGTTTTGTAAATATTACCAATTCTTTCCATTGTGCCATACAACATAACAGCCATGTATAGATAAACATCAAAGCTCCATTTCTATTATCAGGGACTTGTGCCAAAAAAAAAATACAACCATAAGTTGCAACTGTAGAGAGAGGGTAATATATTAAAAATACTTGGTTATTACACACTTTTGAAAAATTATATGGGTCCTGGGGTGTTTAGAATATGCTTGGCGTATGAGAAATTACACTTTTAGTAGATGTAGCCTTCTTGGAATGGGTGTGGCTTTCTTGGAAGAAGTATGTCACTGTGTAGGCAGGCTTAGAGATCTCCCTCTATGCCAAGGCTTTGCCAAGTGTGGAAGAGACCATCCTTCTGGCTGCATGCATAATTGAGTCTCCCCCGGTTGCTTTTGGATCATGATGTAGAGCTCTCAGCAACTCCAGCACCATGTCTGCCTGCAGAATCCCATGCTTTCAACCATAATGATAATGGACTGAATCTCTGAAACTGTAAGTCAGTCCCAAGTAAGTGTTTTCCTTTATGAGAACTGCATTGGTCATGGTGTCTCTGCACAGCAATGGAAATCCTAACTCAGACTTTCCTGAAAAGAAGCATTTCTGTTGGTTGCCATTTTGTCCTATTGACAGTGTCCTTTGCATTACAGAAGCTTTGCAATTTTATGAGGTCCCAGTTGTCAATTCTTGATCTTAGGGCATATGCTATTTGTGTTCTGTTCAGTAAATTTCCTCCTGTGCCCATGTGTTCCAGGATTTTCCCCACTAAATCTTCTATTAGATTCAGTGTATCTGGTTATATGTGGAGGTCCTTGATCCACTTGGACTTGAGCATTGGACAGGGAGATAAGAATGTATCAATTTGCATTATTCTGCATGTTGACTGTCACCATTTGTTGAAAATGTTATCTTTAGTGAGGTAACCCAATCACAAAAGAACACATAGGGTATATGCTCATTGATAAGTGGATATTAGCCCAAAAGCTCAGAATACCCAAGATACAATTCACAACCCACATGAAGCTCAAGAAGGAAGACCAAAGTATGGATACTTTGGTCCTTCTTAGAAGGGGAATCAAAATATCCATGGTTCAGAGACAACCAATGGACTGAGCTTAGGGTCCCCAATGGAGGAGTAGAGAAATGACTAAGGAGCTGAAGAGGTTTGAAGCCCCATAGGAGAAACAACAATATTTACCAACCAGTACCACCAGAACTCCCAGGGACTAAACCACCAACCAACGAGTACAAATGGAGGGACCCATGGCTCCAGCTACACATGTATCAGAGGATGGCCTTTTCAGACATCAATGAGAGGAGAGGCCATTGGTATTGTGAAGGATTGATGCCCGAGTATAAGGGAATGCCAGGTCATGAAAGTGTGAGGGGGGATTGGTAAGTAGGGGAAGGGGGGATAGAATAGGGGGTTTTAGGAAGGATAAGGAGAAAAGGGCATAACATTTGAAATGCAAATAAAGCAAATATCTAATAAGAAAGAAAGAAAGAAAGAAAGAAAGAAAGAAAGAAAGAAAGAAAGAAAGAAAGAAAGAAAGAAAGAAAAAAAAAGAAAGCATTTCTGTAGAAAGCAACAACATTTTAAGGTAAGAGAAGGTGTGGATTTGAGCCCAGGAGTTCTATGGCCTAATGTACAAGGTAGTTGTGGCAGAGATTTTTGAAAACTTCCAAAGGTAAAGTTAGAAGTTGTAGCTAAGAATTTAAAGCTTGGTTAAAATGACACCAAGGAAATCTATCTTATATTTCTTGTAAATTCCAATTATAAGTTCTTAACTATTTTCTAGCCATTTAAACTTGAATATCTAATGAATACCCCAACGTCAAAATGAATAAGTTTTCTACTTTCATACCCACTCATTTTCCCAAAATCTTTCACACTTAGGTTGTCATAGATTCCTTTTAAGCCTATGAGATACAATGATTGTCACTTAATTTGTATTTGTTTTTTTTTCTTAAATTATTTGTTTTGTTTTTTGATGCTATGTCAAAATATGTGTTAACCAATTTAAGGATATGTTTATTTTGACTTAGAGTTAAGAAATAGATGCAGGGTCACAGAGTGCCAAATCCAGGTGGTGCAAGGTAGTAGCTGATCACCCAGGGGTGTGGAGAGACCTGACAGCACAGATAGAAACACCCCTAATGATAAGACAGGGAAGCAGGTGTTGGTGTGTTGGTGAGCAGGGGGAGAGGGATGGGTTAGGGGATTTTTTGGGGGGAACAGGAAAGGGGACAACATTTGAATGTAAATAAAGAATATATCCAATTAAAAAATTGAAAAAGAAATTAGATGCAGAACACCTTGGTGCAGTAGGCATAGCACAAAGACTATGAGGCAGCTTGTCACACTGGTTTCTTGTCAAGAATCAAAAAGCAAAATGCTGGTGTTTGTAAATGTAACTTTTATTCCTCTGTAGGAATTATTGTTTCTTAAGCTTAATGCCTCCTTCTGCTAATATAGATCTAGTTGTTGAAGCTTCTATCTTCCCTACAATCTAATCTAGAATGTTTTTAGTCTCTGAGATTTATGGCTGAATATTACTACCCTTTCTAGTTCTTTCTGAACTCTGTTGGCTGGTTTAATTCAGGTGTAATTACTCAAATTCCTATCCTTGCTGACTGAATCAGTCTGGCTTCTTTCACCTTCTGACTGAATTGCTCTGCTTGGCCTCTCACTAACTTTGACAATATGTTCTAATCTTCTGGATCCTTCTCATTCTCTAGCTTGGTTGGTCTCTACTTTTGCAGCCTGTCCCTATACAACTGTCAGAGTAAAACTGCCTTCTCTCTCTCTCTCTCTCTCTCTCTCTCTCTCTCTCTCTCTCTCTCTCTCTCTCTCTCTCTCTCCCCTGCTCTTTTAAGTCACCTTTCTTTCATTATCTACCTCATGAAGGTTGCATGTATTGTATCACTATGTGAAATATTTCTCTGATTAGTCACTTTATAAGTCCCTCAATTAGATGTAACTTTCAAACATGGCAGCTTCCTTCTACAAACTAACTAAACTTCTCATGTGGAATGAAAGCTGTCTACTAAGGGTATGTCTGCAATCTAGCCAGAGAGATTAAAGGAATGTCATTCTATCCCCATCACATAGACATAGAAGGTGTTTGGATATGATTCCTTGCCAGAGTAGCCATGTTGCTATATTAAAATTCCTCTCCAGATGTTCTTCTCAGTTTTTTCTTTTTGGTATGGCTGGAAATCTAATGTATTAGTGGTGCTACCCACATTCATAGTAAGAGCTTCTCCCTCAGCTAATTATGTCTGAAAACATTCTCACTGACACAGAAGTCCTTTTCCATGGTGATTATAAATCCAGTCCAGTTGAAAATGAGTATTAACCATCACAATTATTTATTCTCTAACATTCCCTGGCATGTAATGAAGTGACAACCTAGGTAAGGCTTCAATGAATTCTGAGAGAGATACCAGAGCTCACTGTTCTTCAACATGGCCCAGACATGTGTTATAGCAACAGAAGACAGATCTCAGAGAGGTTGACTAACCTGTACACTTTGATTTACAGTGAGTACCATTATGAGTTTTTATAACATGTCACCAGCTTGGCCTTGGTCATGGGCATTAATCTTAGGTGACAGTCATGCATGATGAACAGTTGTATATTGTATGTGTCCCCCCCCCATCTCATACTTGACAGGGCTTGAATTGTTGACCTGTGATAAACACATGTGACTTGTTTGCTAGCCATTCAAGATCAATCACTGCAGCATAGAGAACCAAAGGAATGTTGGAAATTCCTACAAAATATGTCCTGCCACTGTTTAATTTTTCACATTAGTTTTATATAACAACAAAAACAACTGCTGTACTTAAATATGTAAGAACATTTTGTATAAATTGTTTTTTCTTTCATATTTCACAGAGATAATTTCTGACATAAAATATGGTCAAGTAGAGGCTGAATAGCTCCTAAACAATATTATTAATTAACAATAAATGCATGGACAACAACTTAAATATCATGGAGAGAAGATTTGGGAAGCTGTTCTCCCTTATAGAATCTTAAAAATGAAGGACTAAGAGTAACCTCAAAATTAATTTTCACTTAAATCTCATTTAAACATAAGGCAATTGGAAATCAATAAGGAATTGCTTTGAAATCACACTGTACTAAATGAAAGAGGAAGATTTACATCCATACTTCCCAACTAGAGGAAGGATTACTGCTTTCTGTATTGTAGAGTCAACCACTTAAGTAAAATTACAATATTATGGTATGCTAGTGTACTCATGTTACCCAATTGTGGGGAAGGAAAGATAAGCAGATCCCTGGAGAACGCTACCTGCCAAACTAGCTCATTTGGAAAACTCTAGGCCAGTAAGAACTTCTGACTCATTAAAAACCAATAGACTGTTTCTGAAGAATAGAAACTATAGTTGAACTTTAATCTCAGTGTACACATTCTTGTATATATTTGCACACATACACACACACACAAACACACATGCACACAAACATGCACACTCACACAGAAAGAAAAAACCTTCTTGAAAAGTGGATCAGACATCCAGGAATGCTTTGTTTTCATTTTAATGTTCAAAAGTAAGCTTGAAATCATGTTTGATGCTGCATGCAAGTATTAAAGAAGATTGAAAGTACTTTTGCCAGTAGATGATCTGTATCTTACCCCAGATATTATTTCCTTTCCCACATAAACTCTGTCTATTTAAAATCCCTTTCACTCATTTGTGTTGTGCAAAGATGAGCTTCGAATTCCTGTTTTGGGACTGGCTCGGTCCCCATGTGCCCATCAACTGACACACTTCCTTGACCAATGGTTGGGAAGTATAGGGAGGTATAGCAGATATGCACCAATATAGAAGAGTAGGGCTATAAAAATGCTGCAGACCAATTATTCTCATTAGTCAACAAGGACAAAGTAGGCACTAATGAGGCTTCAGTTTCAACAGAGGGAGAATTTAGGTTAATTATTAGGAAAATTTTTCTAACTATTAGGACAGTTAGGACTCTAGAAACAAGGTCCACAGGGAGCAAGCAAAATCACCTTCATTTAGACAAACTCCAGGTAAGGTTGTATGACAATTTATCTGGAAATGATACAGAATGAAGCCAGCATCACTAAGAAATACAGAAGAAATACTCTGGTCTGTGAGAGTTATCTAATAAAGCCAGTCTGTCACTACCAGACTGCTAAACTTTAATATAGGAACATGGAATAAAATAGAAAACAAAATCAAACTTCTGCCCCTTGAAGGTCCTAAAAACACTAGCTTTCCACTTGGGCTGGCACTTGTCCAACAACAAACTAGTAATAGAATAAATGGTAGTCATGTAGACCTCTATTTGACTTCTGTCTCCTTTCTTCCTGAATTTCTGTGCATCTTTTAAACAAAATCTATGTAAGATTTTTAATCCATTCCCTTCAAGTGAATATTATAGTTAATGTATTGCCAAATGCCAATGTCTATAAGGTCTTCTTCCAGACCATCGTGATGTTATTTAGAAGTCTCCAGTCAGGTCCCTCAAGATCTGACACCTCTCCCTGACTTTCTGACTTGACCTTTTCTCTATACCACCCTTCCCTGTAATCACGGTGTAATCTAACTGATGAGAACTTTGTGCTATTTCAACCACAGAGGCAGACAAAACTCTCCTCTCACCTGGAAGATTTCATTTACTCACCATGGGATACAGGCCATCAGACTAATAAGCATTCATGTATGCTGCTATGCATATTTCCTGACTTCTTCTTTTCTTCTCCCATTACATGATTCTATATATTTTAACAGTGTCCAAAAGACAGGACTTAAGCACTAATTCCGATGTTCTACCTATTCAGGATTACATGGAGCAACTTACATTCCTAACTGAATAATCAAGGCATCCTAAACTGGTATTCTGACTGGAGATTTCGGAAAAGATTGCGGTGATGAAGTAAACAGAATACATAACTAAATATACCAATATAACAACCCTGCAAACATGCATAAAGTAACAATATATGGACTCACTAGATTATATTTAAGAATATATATATATATATATTATGTTCAACTTGAAGGGAGATAATTAACAGTCTTCATGAATATTGTTTAATTGCTTAACATATCTAGATCTAGATGCATGGTTAAGTAGGAAGAAAGGAGGCATAGGTCCACTAAAGGCACAGATGAAAACATTTAATAATTGCAAGTTAGTTTTAGACAATCTGTTAGCCCAAGTAAAATGTCTGTGTTTTCAATAACCTCAGGAAACAGAAACTCAGTTTTGAGTTCTATTTTATCCCTTGTGTCAAGACTGAGTATATTTATAAATAAATGTGTATATGTATGAACACACACACATATTGCAATACAAAATGATGCAAAAGATACCGTGAATTTGAAGGAGAGTAGGAGGGGTGTATCAGAAGTTTTAGACTGGAGAAAGGGGAAGGAGAATTGTTGTAATTAAAATACAATCTCAAAAACAAACAAAAGATGATATCTGTAAAATAAGTATAAACATGGTAGAGAAAAGCAAAGCTAGAGAGAATAGTAGATGAAATGAAGGAGAGAAATGAGTATGGAAGGAGTACAATCACAGGAATCCTAGAACTATAATGTTCTAGTCAGAAAAAATAGTAAATAAGCAGCACTGATATAGAATCCTGATCAACATTTGGTTATGTATTTTTGTTATTGCATGCATATTTGTATTTGTACAAATACATTCTTAAATATAACTTGGTTCATGGAGCATGGTGGAAGAGGTACCAAAAATACTGAGAGTCAGTGAATCAAGGAGTTTTCTGTGAGACTGTGTATCCTGGTACCATCAGAAGCTACCTTGTCCCATGTACATGACCATCCAAACATGATCTGAACATGGAGGATACCAATAAATAGGTCAAATTGAATGGGAAAAGCTTCTAAAGATTCAGCCCTATGAAAGGTACTACAGGAAACTCAGTAAAAATGGAATGATGAAATAATCTTTCTGAGAGAAGAGCACTCCTATCGTTGTCTGGTGCCAAATAGTCAACCAAGAAAACATACATACAAATAACAAGGATGGACTCAACTGGTTCACATTTTAAAGAAAATATGGACAACTATTAATTTATATTAAAACCACTAAGTGGAAAAGTCACAAAAAATGAGCTCTAAAGTTCAAAGGAATACATCCTGGGCAGGTTGACAGGCTGGGCGTGTCCTGATAGGACTCTAGCTTCTGTGAGAAACAAGGAAACAATTGATCATGTGAGATGTCTAACAGCATCAATGGATGTTGTGGATGCAATAGACTGAAAAGTCCCCAAAGTGGAGACAAATGAGTAAAACACAGGTTTTCACACAACTCAGAGGAAAATAGCAGTTACTGGGATAGTTACATAAATGAGAACTCAAAGAAATTTAATGGTGGACATAACTTAAAAGGCAAGCAGTAGAATTTAATGCATAACCATGTTCTTTGCTTAAATATAGGAAGAGAGAAATCAAAAATGGCATTATAAGTTCCATCTTCTTTCCTTCAAACTTCAGAATTTTATTTTGGCCTTACAACAAAATAAAGTTCCATTTCCTAGATCTTTAGATGTGTGAGAGGTCATGAAATTAGAAAGGAAATCTCAAGAGTGAAAAAAAATTGAAAGAAAATGAAAATTAAAATAAAACATCACAATGTATACTGACCTAAAAATAAAGTTATAGCATCACTGGGGTCTGCTATTATGCACATGATCCTAATTCACTCTCCAGTATTTCAAAACATAAATATTATTATCATAGTGTACTCAAAACAAATTGTACACAAAATCAATGTAAAATGTCATACATAAAGCCAATAGAACAATTAAATGGAGACCAAAACATTAAGAAGAAAAGTAGCATATCCCATGGTAATGAATGGAAAGCTTCATTCATCTCAGTGTAAAAACACAGCTAGGCATGATATTAGAGAAAGGATAAGCATAATGTACATGTTCAATGATCTAAATGTGATGAATATTTATGACAGTAAACCAAGCAACAAGGGAATGCACATTCTTCACAGTCATTGAAACTATTTTTCATAAGGAACCACATGTTGTGTAGGAAGCCAGGAAATATCATAAGCCTGGTATTTCATAACATAGTTTTTGAACACAGCAGAAACTGTGTTGAAACTATAATGAAGAAATGAATTATAGTATACACATAGAAAGCCACTGCTTGGAATATGAAAATACTTTATATATACTTTGACCTCTTTTGACTCCCAATCTCTCTCTCTCTCTCCCAAAAGTTCCTTTCTCCAGCTAAGAATACTTTTTCAATAACATGCCATAGCTCAAACTCTTTCTGTAGGAATTTCTTCAAATCACCATAAAATAGAACCATAATAAAAGACAAAGGACTTTATTATACCCACATGGACTTTTCCTTTACTGTTTTTTAAAGATAAGTCTTGAATTGGGGACTTTCTCTGAGTACTATGACACTGTATTAGGAAGTCTCTCCCCTCACCTGCTCTTAACTTGGCATTACCTCCCAGACATACATATCCTCTGCCATTACTAGGTACCTAAGCTTCAACTCTCTGATCTTTACTTTATCTGAATACTTTGCTTAATGTACATTAATACTTTTTGTGCTGTTTCATATGGCTGCATCTCAGTAGAAACGCACATGTTAAGTGTGTACCAGATCCTGGCTCTACCGCTAGAACTGTAATTTAAGTAATTAAAATGAAGGTAAAATAAAATAATAAATTGCTGCGTTTTTCCATCTCAGTATTATCTTTTGTCATGGACTATTGATCATGCACTATAAATATTTATGACCTAACTAACACATTTCTAAATAGCTTATGAGGACAAAGAAGATATAGAGAAAAAAGAAATCAAAGGAAAAATTATTAATAGTCATGATAACAGTTTGGGAAATCTGTCGTTGTATCTAACATAGAACGTAGAAAATTTAACTTTTTTGTCTTAAATGTAGTGAACTAAGTGATTATATAATTGTTTGATTTCAAAGCAAACACATGAAATGATTAGAAGACAAAAATAAATATCTAAGAAAACAGAAAAAAGAAGGAATTCAAAAATGGAACTAGCTGAGGCCTAGTTACTGGGAAGAAACAATACAAAAATAAATGTTTCCTCAGAAAATTTTCAATAGAAATAATTGCTAAAACTGGATCCCACTATTATGAAACCCACAGAGCAAAATGTTAATAAAATACAGGAATGGTATTTGACAATAAACTTGACAAATTTGGTTACATTATAAAATTTATTGGAAAATAACTGAATAAGAAAATTCAATTTCCTGACATTTATCAATAAAATGTAATGTTTTAACTAAATATGACATAGTAATGCATCCAAATCTCCTATGCTTTTTCATTGGAGAACTATAGACAATATTTATTTAAAGCAAACCTGTTTTAGAATATAGTGTGATAAACTTTCTACCCATTTTAGGATGGCAAACAAAAATATTCCAATATATGTGAGCGATGTTGAAATTAAAATAAAAACAGACAAATCACCAAGAACTGACACCTTTTATCACATAGACATAAAATAACCTTGCTAATATAGTTTGAGCCCTGTTTCCTAAAAGGCCAAAAGAACTTATCAAGTTCATTTCCTCTTCTTATTTTTGTCCTATATTACCACAAGATAATTTAATTCCATTAAAGAAGCAAACAAGTTTAAAATAAGAAATGAACAAATGAAGAAAGAGAGGAGTGACAAAATATTGCATGTTTTTTCCACATGTAAAGATTTCAGACACATAAACATAGATCAATGTATATATGTATGCTTGTAGATAGATAAGGGATAAAGATGATAGATGACACATAGATAATAAGTGATAGATTATAAATAGACAAACAGACAAACAGATAGGATATGGAACCATAAGTAGATTTATATTGGGAATTGGGGAATGAGGCCAGCAGGTAGCATTGAGGGATGAAGAGAGTAGTTGGGAGTATACATATAAAATACAATTATGATAACCCATTACTTTATACAAAAACTAAATTTCAAATAAAAAGTGAATAAGTACATCAAATTAGATATTATACTGAAAAAGAAACACAAACATAAACTTGTATAAGTGAATTAATTGTGATACAAGAAAGTTTTCAATATAGAAATAAGTATCATATGTAAAATGACTGGCAACCAAAGAGGAGAAGATAAAATTACGGAGAAGATATGTAACAAACACCGAAAATGGCTATTTGCTCTTTGTAGAATTCAAAATTGTTTGAATTTTTATGAACAATGACAGAGGAATTTTTGCTGCATAGATTTAACTATTTACTGTAATCCATTGTTTTGCTATTTGTCTTCCCATAGTTAGTGAAAAATAAAACTCAGAAAGATCAGACATACATATATGGTAACTTAACTTAGTTAAATTAAAACATCAAATACTTATTAAAATAACTGAAAAAGAAATTGTAATATATTAGTTCATATAATGAAAACTCAAGAATAATAATGAAATGAGCTCTTATTAGACTTAAAAGTATATACAGCTTTCAGATTAGTAGTTGTCTTTTGGAAGGGCTAGTTTTGATGGGTTATGAGGAACTTTCTGTGTTGATATTATTTTCTTAATCTGAAAAGAAGAAGATGAGCATATAAACACCTCTCAAAAATTGCACACTTGAAATATTTTAAAAATATTTTATGTGTATGAGTAATTCATCTGCATATCACATATATGTCTGAAGCCCCTGGAACTGACATTATAGATGGATATGAGCTATCATGTGGGTGCTGGGAATTGAACGTGGGTCCTCTGCAAACAGTCAGTACTCTTAGCCCCTGAACTCCCTCTCTAGCCCATGAAATTATTATATTTTCACACATATTTTACTAAAACAAACTATAGAATAAACACAATCAAACAAAAATTATGTTATATGTAAAATTACTGACATAGGTAGAGGACTATAAGGGTTCATTACATCATTCACATAGCACAGGTCAGAGATATTTGTAGTATAATATAATCTACCTTATTTAATGTCATTACTGTTTCACCTGGGTTTTGTTTTTGTTTTGTTTTTGGATGTAAACAATAAAACAAGTCTAAAAAATTTATCTCATTCAAGTGACTGAGTTAGAACCATTTGTAGGCATGCTGTTTGCATTTTTAAATAAAATATAATTTATATTAGATGTTTTCTTTATTTACATTTCAAATATGATCCCCTTTTGTGGCTTTCCCACTGAAACACCTATCCCATACCTCTCCCCCTGCTCACCGACCCACCCACTCTCTCTTCCTTGTCCTGGCATTCTCCTATACTAGGGCATCAAGCCTTTCCAGGACCAAGGGCCTCTCCTCCCTTTGATTTTCAACAAGGCCATTCTCTGCTACATATGAAGCTGGAATCATGGGTCCCTCCACGTGAAGTCTTTGGTTGGTAGTTTAGTCCTTGGAAGCATTGGGGGTACTGGTTGTTTCATATTGTTGTTCCTCCTATGGGGCTGCAAGCTCCTTCAACTCCTTCAGGCCTTTCTCTAGTTCCTCAATTGGGGACCTTGTGCTCAGTCCAATGGTTGGCTGAGAGCACCCACCTCTGTATTTGTCAGGTACTGGCAGAACCTCTCAGGAGATAGCTATATCCAGCTCCTGTCAGCAACACTTGTTGGTATCCACAACAGTGTCTGGATTTGGTGACAGTATATGGGATGGATCCCCAGGTGGGGCAATATCTGGAGGGTCTTTCCTTCAGTCTCTGTTCCACACTTTATCACTGTGTCTCCTCCCATGGGTATTTTGTTCCCCCTTCTAAGAAGGACCAAAATATCCATACTTTGGTTGTTCTTCTTCTTGAACTTCATGTGGTCTGTGAATTATATCTTGGGTATTCTGAGCTTCTGGGCTAATATCCACTTATCATTTAGTGCATACCATGTGTGTTCTTTTGTGATTGGGTTACCTTACTCAGGATGATATATTTTCTAGTTCTATTCATTTGCCTAAGAATTTTATGAATTCATTGTTTTTAATATCGGAATACCCAAGACGGAAATCACATATCAATAGATTTCCAAGAAGATGGAAGGAGAGACCCCCTGGTCCTGGAAAAACTAGATGTAGGGGAATACCAGGACAGAGAAGTGAGAGGGGGTTGAATGGGAAACATAGGATGGGAAGGGGGCTTATGGGACTTTCTGGGAGGGAGGAAATGGGAAAGGGGAAATCATTTGGAATGTAAATAAAAAATATAGAAAATAATAAAAAAATAAAAATAAAATAAAAAAAGTAAAAAATAAAAAAATAAAAAAATAGCTGAGTAGTATTCCATTGTGTAAATGTACCACATTTTCTCTATCCATTCCTCTGTTGAAAGACATTTGGGGTCTTTTTAGCTTCTGACTATTATAAAAAAGGCTGCTATGAACATAGTGGAGCATGTGTTCTTATTACATATTGGAGAATCCTCTGGGTATAAGCCTAGGAGTGGTATAGAGGAAGAAGTCTAACTATCACAATTTGCAGATGATATGATAGTATATTTAAGTGACCACAAAAACTCCATCAGAGGACTTCTACAGCTGATAAACAACTTCAGCAAAGTGGCCAGATATAAAATTAACTCAAACAAATCAATAGCCTTCATATACTCATAGGATAAACAGACAGGGAAAGGAATTAGGGAAACAACACCCTTCACAATAGTTACAAAACAATATAAAGTGTCTTGGTATAACTCTCCCCAAACAAGTAAAAGATCTGTATGATAAGAACTCTAAGTCTCTGAAGAAACAAATTGAAGAATACCTAAGAAGATGGAAAGCCCTCCCATGCTCATGGATTGGCAGGATTAATATAGTAAAAATGGCCATCTTGCCAAAAGCAATCTACAGAATCAATGCAATCCACACCAAAATTCCAACTCAATTCTTCATAGAGTTAGAAAGAAAATTTGCAAATTGATCTGGGATAACAAAAAACCCAGGACAGCTAAAACTACTCTCAAGAGTAAAAGAAATTCTGGGGGAATCAGTATCCTGGACCTCAAGCTGTACTACAGAGCAAGTGTTAAAAACTGCATGGTATTGGTATAGTAACAGGCATGTAGATCAATGGAACAGAATTGAAGACCCGGAAATGAATCCACACTCCTATGGTCACTTGATCTTTCACAAAGGAGCTAAAACCATTCAGTGGAAAAAAGATAGCCTTTTCAACAAATGGTGCTGGCTCGACTGGCTGCTAGCAAGAAGAAGAATGCAAATCGATCCATTCTTATCTCCTTGTACTAAGCTCAAGTCCAAGTGGATCAAGAACCTCCACATAAAACCAGATACACTGAAACTGATAAAAATGAAGTGGGGGAGAGCCTCAAGTATATGGGCACAGGGGAAATTTTCCTGAACAGAACACCAAAAGCCCATGCCTTAAGATCAACAATTGACAAATGGGACCTCATAAAGCTACAAAGTTTCTATAAGGCAAAGGACACTTTCAATAGGACAAAACGGCAACCAACAAATTGGGAAAAGATCTTTACCAACCCTTCATCTGTCAGAGGGACAATATCCAATATATTTAAAGAACTCAAGAAGTTAGACTCCAGAGAATCAAATAACCCTATTAAAAATGGGGTATAGAACTAAACAAAGAATTTTCAACTGAGGAATACTGAATGGCTGAGAAGCACCTAAAGAAATGTTCAACATCCTTAGTCATCAGGGAAATGCAAATCAAAACACCCCTGAGATTCCACCTCACACCAGTCAGAATGGCTAAGAGCAAAACCTCAGGTGACAGCAGGTGCTGGAGAGGATGTGGAGAAAGAGGAACACTCCTCCACTGCTGGTGGGATTGCAAGCTTGTACAGCTACTTTGGTATGCTAAGTTTTGAATTATGTCTTTTAAGTAATATCCATTTGTAGATCAAGAATTCATAGATTTCAAAGAAAAACAATACATTTAAACATAATCTGAGAGTCAGCAGTGTGGACATTGTAAAAGCAGGAAACTGTTTCATATTATGTGAGCAATAAATACAATTCAAGAATAATAGAGGCTCAAAAGTAGTTTAAAGTTTAGACAATTAGTATAAAATGTATAGTTTTAAGGCTGGTAACATAGCTTAGTGAGTTTTGTCACTTGCTACCAACACTGATATGATTTCAGTCCATGGTCTGCACATTGGGGAAGAAACCCATTGTCTCAAGTTGACCTCTAACTTTCACCAACATGAGAAGATATGCACACATGCCACATATTGCATATTCATTAGTAAATTAATAAAGCAATTAACAAACAAATATATGTCTTTTATTCACATTCAAAATCTAGTACTCAAAGTTTGAAAGCAAATCACCTGAACAAGGATTTTATAAGGAATATTAACATTTTTATAATACTCAGAATGATCATTCCTCTCTTGGTTCTGATTAAAATCTGTAGAAAATATGCTATTAATTTTTATTTAATGAGCAAATATAATCGTAAAAGATTTGTCTCTATGTATTTCTCTGATGTTTAATTGGAACAATGTAATGTACATTTACACAAGGAAAAATATGTTTTCTGACACCAACATTGTTCTTATAAGAAAAACTTATACATATAAAATATAACTTTATGATGTGATATGAGAAATTCCAGAAGGTGTTTGATAAATACCAAATAAATGCCAAAGAAAGACAGAACTTCAAAAATTCAAAGAAGTTAACATTCGCTGTGCATGGGCGTCCAAGCAAGCACTCAGAGAAACGAGCCGATCTACGTTGACTGAACTTATATAAACGGGAAAGGGGAAATCATTTGGAATGTAAATAAAAAAATATAGAAAACAATAAAAAAAGAAAAAAATGCTAAGTGTAGAGAGAGGACAGGGAAGAAGATGAATGGGTGGAGAAACAAATCCTCCCTCATCTTCATAAGGTATTCTAGAGAGAATACTTTAGAGAGAATGGTATTGGGCCAGCAATGAAATATGCAAATAAAACAGGAAAGAAAATGTGACGGAAAAAATAAAAACGTCATCCTGAAGGTTGATTATTTGAATAGCTGAGTAATAATTTGATTTCTTTAAAATGTTCCAAGCATTGTTAAATCTGAAAGATATCAGTCATGATTCATCCTCAAAAGGAGAGTAGACAAGTCCCATACAAAGCTCTAACCCATGAGGTTATGCATGGTTGTGGGAATACTATTAATCCCAGGTTGTGATGTTTTATGATGTTTCATTTTCATTTCATTTGTGTTATTTACTTATGTTTATTTAATTTTTGTACATTGCAAGAGGTAATTCCATTATAGAACTCCCTGAATCAATTTCCATTACATTACCTTCTTTTGCTAAAATAACATAAACATCTACTAGATTTCTTTTCTTTGTGTTCTTCACACTTTCAAATTGAAATACAGTTGCTTGATAGGTATGTCTGTCATTCCTATGCTGAATATTGATAGGAGAGGGGTTGGAAATACAATGCAAGCTGATATGTCTTATGTTGTAAGCAAGTTTTTGTGGTCTAAGGCAATTGATTCCTTAAAGGAAATACTCAGCTTAGTTGTTAGGGGAAGACAGTATATCGGAAGCTGCCTTAGTGTGTCAAAGTGAAGGAGTGTTCTCAAGACCAGAAGTAAAATGTAGTCCTCTAAACAAAA
Organism: Tokudaia tokunoshimensis; assembly: GCA_036184795.1. Lineage (NCBI taxonomy): Eukaryota > Metazoa > Chordata > Mammalia > Rodentia > Muridae > Tokudaia > Tokudaia tokunoshimensis. The sequence goes on along the minus strand of BTHU01000017.1, from coordinate 16,227,486 downwards.
AGACATACATAGATAGACAGGCAGAAAGAAAGAAAAAGATACAAAGAATCAAAAAAAAAAAAAAAAAACAAAACAGGGAGGGAGGGAGAAACAGAAGAAGAAATTAAAGAAAATGAAAAAAAAAAGAAGAAAAGAGAGAAGGAAGAAGTAAGAGGGAGGGAGGGAGGAAGGAAGGAAGGAAGGAAGGAAGGAAGGAGAAAGAAAAGGAAGAATAGGAAGGAAGGAAGGAAGGAAGGAAGGAAGGAAGGAAGGAAGGAAAAAGAAAAGGAAGAATAGGAAGGAAGGAAAGAAGGAAGGAGAGATGGGGGTCTCAGGAGTGAGTGGGTGGGTGGGTGAAGGGTTTGGGTAGGGTCAGTGCTGGAGACAAAGTGGAGGTGTGATGGGTTAAAGAACTCTTAGGGGAGGACTGGCAAGGGGGAAAACATTTGGAACGTAAATTATTATAACAATTTTAAAGTCATCCTGAAAGAAAAAAACATTTCAAAGTCCTTAGTCATCCAGGAAATGCAAATCAAAACATCTCTGAAGTTCCTTCTTACATCCATCTGAATGGCTAAGATCAAAAACCCAAGAAATATCACATGCTGGTGAAGATGTGGAGCAAGGGTAACATTTTTTCATTGCTGGTGGGAGTACAAATTTGTACTACCAGTTTGGAAATCAGTTTGATATTTTCTTAGAAAACTTGGACTAGTATTATCTCAACCCAGCTGTACCACTCCTGGGCATATATCCAAAAGATTCTGAAACATCCCGCAAAGATATTTTCTCAACTACATTCATAGCAGCTTTATTTGTAATAGCCAGAAACTAGAAATAACCTAGATGTCCCTCAACTGTAGAATGAATAAAGAAATGTGGTCCATTTGCCCAGTGGAATACTATTCAACTATTAAAAACAAAGATATCATGAATTTTGCAGGCAAATGGATGGAACTTGAAAACGTCATTCAGAGTGAGGCAACCCAGTCCCCAATGACTTGCATGGTATGTACTCACATACAAGTGAATATTAGCCATAAAATGTAGGTACCATGTTACACTCCGCAGACCCAAATAAGCTAAACAACAAGTAAGGCCCAAGCAAGGAAGTTTGGATCTCACTTAGAAAGGGGGACAAAATAGTCTTAAGGGACAGATAGATGAGGGGTACTATTGCTCTCTTGTACAGCTTGGTGTCAGGGATACTGATTCCTCCTGAATTTCTTTTATCTCTCAGGATTGTTTTTGATATCCTGGGTTTTTGGTTTTTCCATATGAAGTTGAGAATTGCTCTTTCAAGGTCTATAAAAATTGTGTTGGAATTTTGATAGGGATTGCATTAAATCTGTACCTTGCTTTTGATAAGATGGCCATTTTTCACTTTGTTAGTCCTAGCTATACATGAGCATGGGAGATCTTTCCATCTTCTGATACCTTCTTCAACTTCTTCCTACAGGGACTTGAAGTTCTTATCATGTATCTCTTTCACTTGTTGGTTAGAGTTGTACCAAGTTATTTTATATTATTCATGGCTATTGTGAAGGCTGCTGTTTCCCTTCTTTCCTGGCCCATTTATCATATATAAATGAGGACTACTGATTTCTTTAGTTACATTTTACCCACCTACTTTACTGAAGCTGCTTATCAGCTATAGAAGTTCTCTGGTAGAATTTTTGGGATTAATGATATATACTATCATATCATCCAAAACTACCAATACTTCGACTTCTTCCTTTCCAAATTGTATCCCCTTGATCTCCTTTAAGTTGTCTTTTTACGGGCAGTGGTGGCACACGCCTTTAATCCCAGCACTTGGGAGGCAGAGGCAGGCAGATATCTGAGTTCGAGGCCAGCCTGGTCTACAGAGTGAGTTCCAGGACAGCCAGGGCTACAGAGAGAAACCCTGTCTCAAAAAAAATAAATAAATAAATAAATAAGTTGTCTTTTTGCTCAGTCTATAACTTTAAGTACTATATTGAATAAATAGGGAGAAAGTGGGCAGCCTTATCTTGTCCCTGATTATACTAGAATTTTTTAAGTTTCTCTCCATTTAGTTTGATGTTGGCTATGGACTTGTTTATATCATTTTGATTATATTTATGGTATGTATTCTGTATTCCCCGATTTCATGAATACCTTGAATATGAAGGGGTGTTGGATTTTAAGAAAGGCTTTTCCAGCCTTCAATGAGATAATCGTGATTTTTTTCTTTCAGTTCCTTTATAGTTTGTATTATGTTGATGGATTTTCATATATTGAACCATCCCTGCATCTCTGAGGTGAACCCTTAGTTATACTGCTGTATGATGTCTTTGTTGTGTTCCTGGATTCAGTTTACGAGTATATTATTGAGTATTTTCATCAATGTTCATAAAAGAAATAGGTGGGAAGGTCTCTTTCTTTGTTGATTCTTTATGTGGTTTAGGTATCACAGTGACTGTGGCCTCATAGAATGAGTTTGGCAATGTTCTTTGTGTTTCTATTTTGTGCAATAGTTTGAGGAGTATTGGTATTAGATATTTGAAAGTCTGGTAGAATTCTGCAATGAAGCCATCTGACCCTGACCTTATTTTCTTGGGAAATTTTAATGACTGCTTCTATTTCTTTAGGGCTTATGGACCTGTTTAAAGAGTTTACTTGATCTTGTTTTAACTTAGGTAAGTGATATCTGTCTAGAAAATCATCCATTTCGGTATGATTTTCCAATTTTGTGGCATATAGGTTTTTGAAGTGAGACCTAGTGTTTCTTTGAACTTCCTCATGGTCAGTTGTTATAGCTCTCTTTTCACTTCTGATTTTGTTTATTTAGACACTGTCTCCCTATCTCTTGGTTACTTTGGCTATGGACTTGTCTATATGTTGATTTTCTCCAAGAACCAGCTCTTGGTTTTGTTGATTATTTATATTATTTTCTTTGTTTCCAACTGATTGATTTCAGAACTGATTTTGATTATTTCCTGCCTCCTGTTTCTCTTTGCTCTGCTTGATTCTTTTACTTTAGAGCTTTCATATGTTCTTCAAATTGCTGATAGGAGAACTTTCTGGGCTTTTTTGTTTTTTGCTTTTTGGGGTTTTTGTTGTTGTTGATTTTGTTTAGTTTTGGTTTTTAAGGCACTTAGTGCTATGAACTTTCTTTTTTAGCACTGTTTTTATTGTGTCCCATAATATAGATTTGTTTTGCCTTCATTTTCACTGAAATCTAGAAAGTCTCTAATTTCTTTATTTCTTTCCTGACACAGAGATCATTGAGTAGAGAGTTATTCAATTTTCATGAGTGTGTAGGCTTTTCAGTGTTTCCGTTGTTGTTGAAGGCCATCTTTATTCCATTGTGGTCTGATAAGATTCAAGAAAATGCAAGGTATTATTGCAAATTTCTTGTATATGTTGACGTCTGCTTTGTGACCCAGTAGATGGTCAGTTTTGGAGAAGAATCCATGAGGTGCTGAGAAGAAGGTATATTATTTTGTCTGTTAGGTCAAATAAAACACACACATACACACATGCACACACACACACACACACATTCATTATCAATTCTTTCCATAGGCATCTAGAATGATATCTGGTTTTGGTTCTTCTCATATGCAGAATCAATATTTGTTTATGAATATATATTTATACAAATAAATGACATGAAAAAAACGATTTGAAAGGAAGATGAAGAGGTTTTAAATGAAGTATATGTAGCAGTGGATAATGGAGGAACAAATAAAAAATGTAACATTTTGTCAAATTTGCTTCATCTACCTATCCACACAAGTGTTGTAAGTGTATATACATACATGTAACATAAGAGCTGGATTTTGGGGAAGGAAAGAGACCTCCATGAGGCAGGGAAAAGGTACAGTGAGAGTATATAGTAGTAAAATATACGCAAAGTACAAAAAGAAATATTTATTAAAATGCTAAAATAAGCTCTATTTTTTTATTTACAAAAATTTAGTTTTAAAATATGGAACTTCATCATTTTTCCACTTCAAATTCCTTCTTCCGATTTTATTAGCATGAATACCACTTCTCTGACCAGATTAAAATACATCACTGTTGGGGAATCAGTCCACAAGTCCCAGCACACACTAGGCAGATGTTTTACAATTGTGCAACATTCCAAAAATTTATTTCTCATTATTGAACTCTTCTTGGTCAAACACAGCCCAGTAAGTGGTTTGTGATGTTTGTCTTTCTGACTAGATACTTATTTCTTCTAGAGAAAAGGCACCCCAGACACACACACACACACACACACACACACACACACACGCACGCACACACACGCATGCACGCACGCACACACACACACACACGCACACAAACACACACACACATACATGCATACATATACACACTCATGTGCACACACACAAACACGCCTATGTATAGAACAGCTGCTCAAAACATCTTCGTTGAATTGATAGAATTAAATTGAAGTCAAGAAAGTTCTACACAGGAGGAGGTCTTAACAAATAAAGAAGCTGAGGAGCAGCTGTTGGAAGTTATAACGTTAGCATCGATCTGAAGGTTGTTTGGAAGCTTCTTTCATTTTATTGTTAATGGCATTAGGGGCTTTGCAGCAGATAACAGGCTCTGACATCAAGACCTTAATCCAGGCAGTCTGCAGAAGCCTTGACCTTCTAGGAGTGCAGACATTGATCAGCACAGAGAGGGTGGAGGGTCAGAGATAGAGAGCCATACAGAACTGAAAAACACAAAGCCGCTGACCCTCTACCTTAGGGAGAACCATATTCAGTCAAGCTTCTGAAGAGATACATGTAGAGGTGGCCTGTAGAAGAGCTACATCAACACCCTGGTTCATCTCTTGAATTTAATGAGACCTCGGGTGTCTTCAATATCAGGCCAGCCCTTCCACAAGGGAATCAGACAAATACTATGATACCATATCAAATCTTTCCACGCATATCCAATATCTTGTTTCTATGGATGTGAAGTAGAAAAATAAATGATTGGGTTTTAATTTTTAAAAAGTTAAGTCATTGGAACTTAATTAGCTGTTATGAAATATTGTCTTTGCCCAAATTTCATCCTTAGACTTTCCTTTACATGTACAACATTGTGTGGAATTAGTGGTTCTTTTTTATTCACTGTTTTCCCATGTCACAAAAGTTCACAGCAGAAGGAAACCTTATGCTATTTCTTTTGAGATCCATGTTATTAATTGTAATTTTCTTTGTTAAAGTCTAACATCCCTACTAAATATGAAAGGCCTTCATTTTAATTTACTAAGGTAATGAAGTACACAGGTTGAGGAATTATGCCTAAAGAGAGAATGTCATTGATAAATATTACCTCTAAGAAACCAAGACCATGGAGAAAGTAGAAATCTAATCTGAATGTCTACTGCACTCTTGCAGGAATATGTTATTTATATATTAGCATTTAATTATAGAATAAGTAGTGACCTACATCAAATATAATTTCTTTCAACAAGTTGTGGAAATTATGATAAGGTATCACAAAATAATAATAATAATAATAATAATAGCAGCAACAATAATAATCACAGCCTTACTAGAGAGTGATGTATATTTTTCTTTATTGTATTCTCTCTGACACACTCACACAAGCACACATACACAAGACTCCTATGTATTTAGAATATTTAGATAAGATTGTTAAATAAATATATATAAATCTATATGTCTGTGTGTGTATACATAAAATTTTACATAAGTACATAAACAGAATATTGTTTAATGATCCATTTGATCCATGATCAGTATGCAAGAAAAACAAACACTTGAAAGCTGTGATGTTTGGGAAGAACTACCAATAAAAGATAAATAAAACACAAACAAATTCTAGAATTGACAAAACTGCATTAAAAACTCTGCTAAAACCCACTAAAATGAGGGACCAAGCAAGGCTGCCCACTCTCTCCCTACCTATGCAATATAGTACTCAAATTCCTAGCCAGAGCAATTAAACAACAAAAGGAGAACAAAGGAGTACAAATTAGAAAAGAAGTCAAAATATCACTATTTGCAAATGATATGATTGTATAATTAAGTCACCCCAAAAATTCCACCAGAGAACTCCTAAACCTGATAAACAGATTTAGCAAAGTGGTTGGATATTAAATTAACTCAAACAAATAAGTGGCCTTTCTGTATTCAAAGGATAAAGACTGAGAAAGAAATTATGGAAATGACACCCTTCACAATAGTCATAAAGAATATCATATACCTTGATGTGACTCTAACCAAGCAAGTGAAAGATCTGTATGACAAGAACTTCAAGTCTCTGAAGAAAGAAATCGAAGAACACCTCAGAAGATGGAAAGATCTCCAGGGCTCATGGATTGGCAGGAATAATATAGTAAACATGGCCATCTTGCCAAAAGCAATCTACAGATTCAATGCAATCCCCATAAAAATTCCAACTCAGTTCTTCATAGAGTTAGAAAGAATGATTCTCAAATTAATCTGGAATAACAAATAACACAGGATAGCAAAAACTATTCTCAGCAATAAAAGAACCTCTGGCAGAATCATCATCCTGACCTCAAGCTGTACTACAGAGCAAGGGTGAAAAAATATGCATAGGATTGGTAGAGTGGCAGGCAGATAGATCAATGGAATAGAATTGAAGACCCAGAAATGAACCTACACACCTATAGTCAATTGATCTTTGACAAAGGAGCTAAAACCATCCAGTGGAAAAAAGATAGCTTTTTCAACAAATGGTCCTGGTTCAACTGGTGGCTAGCAAGAAGAAGAATGCAAATCGATATATTCTTATCTCCTTGTACAAAGCTCAAGACCAAGTGGATCAAGAACCTCCATATAAAACCAGATACACTGAAACTGATAGAAAAGAAAGTGAGGAAGAGTCTCGAGCACCTGGGCACATGGGGAAAATTTCCTGAACAGAACGCCAATAGCTTTTGCTCTAAGATCAAGAATTGACAAATGGACCTCATAAAATTACATAAAATTTCTGTAAGGCAAAGGACACTATCAATAGGACAAAACAGCAACCAACAAATTGGGAAAAGATGTTTACCAACTCTTCATCCAATAGAGGGCTAATATCCAATATTTGCAAAATACTCAAGAAGTTAGACTCCAGAGAACCAAATAACCCTATTAAAATTTGGGATACAGAGCTAAAAAAGAATTCTCAACTGAGGAATTCCTAATGGTTGAGAAGCACCTAAGGAAATGTTCAACATCCTTATTCATCAGGGAAATGCAAATCAAAACACCCCTGATATTCTACCTCATACCAGGCAGAATGGCTAAGATCAAAAACTCAGGTAACAGCAGGTACTGGAGAGGATATGGAGAGAGAGGAACACTCTTCCACTGCTGGCAGGATTGCAAGCTAGTACAACCACTCTGAAAATCAGTTGGGTGGTTCCTCAGAAAATTGGACATAGTACTACCAGAGGACCCTGCTATACCATTCCTTGGCATATACCCAGAAGATTCTCTAACATGTAATAAGGACACATGTTCTACTATGTTCATAGCAATCTTATTTAAAATAACCAGAAGCTGGAAAGAACCCAGATGTCCCTCACCAGAGGAATAGATACAGAAAATGTGGTACATTTACACAATGGAATACTACTCAGCTATTAAAAAAATGAATTCATGAAATTCTCAGGGAAATGGATGGAACGAGAAAATATCATGCTGAACAAGGTAGCCCAATCACAAAAGAACACACACTGTATGTACTCACTGATAAGTGGATATTAGCCCAGAATCTCAGAATACCCAAGCCACAATTCATAGACTAAATGAATCTCAAGAAGAAGGAAGAACAAAGTATGGATACTTTGGTCCTTCTCAGAAGGGAGAACAAAATACTCATGGGAGGAGATACAGAGACAAAGTATGGAGCAGAGACTGAAGGAAAGGCCATCCAGAGACTGCCCCACCTGGGGATTCATCTCATATATTGTGACCTAACCCAGACACTAATGTGGATGCCAACAAGTGCTTGTTAACAGGAACCTGGTATAGCTGTCTCCTGAGAGGCTCTGCGAGTACCTGACAAATAGAGAGGTGGGTGCTCTCAGCCAACCATTGGACTGAGCAAAAGGAGGAGCTACGGAAAGGATCCAAGGAGCTGAAGGAACTTTATAGGAGTCCCATAGGAGGAACAACAATATGAACCAACTAGTACCCCCAGAGCTCCTAGGGACTAAACTACCAACCAAAGAGTACACATGGAGGAACCCCTAGCTCCAGCTGCATATGTAGCAGAATATGGCCTTTTTTGGATATCAAAGGGAGGAGAGGCCCTTGGCTCTGAGAAGGCTGGATGCTCCAGAATAGAGGAATTTCAGGACAAGGAAGCGGGAATGGGTAGGTTGGTGAGCAGGGGAATTGGGGAATGGGATAGGGTTTTTTCGGAGGGGAAGCCAATAAAGGGATAACATTTAAAATGTAAATAAAAATATCTAATGAAAAAAAGTTTCCTCAAAATACATAAACAATGGAACATCCAGAAAGAATGGGAAGACAGTAACTATATATAAAGCTTTACTATTTACCCAATAATACATAACATAAGCAGAAAGTAATTCATTAAGGTTAGAAAAAGTCATTGAAGCAATTTTTATAAAAAATAGATTAGTCTAGCACACCAAAAACGATTATAAATTATTTTTTTGTGTCCACTAATAATAAAGAGTAATTATTCAAATGAAGAACTTACATATTTCTATTTTAGTATTTCTTATTACCTGACAGTATTTCTCATCACATTGTTATGGCATAGAGAAAAAGAAGACATTGTGATAGTAGAGAGAAACTACAGGGAATAAAGATGAAGCATGTTTCTCCATGCAGTTCTAAGACCTTCTCAGCCATGGGATTTTAACAGAGTTTACAACAGTAGACATTGAGTCTTTCTTCTGGATTAGGTTTCAAAAGGAATAACAACCAACTAACTTCTGCATGTTAAGTGTATACCTATGGACAAATTGCTACTCTCAGAAACTTGTCTTTGTAGCAAAAGACAGCAAATGCAGAGACATTCAGCTGCCCAATATAATCAGAGTAAGCAAGGGTCAGGTTTTCAGCTCTAAACAGATTGTTCTTATCACATTTTTAAGTATCAAGAATGGTGGGAAGAATATCTCCCATGTTCTGAAACGCAAAGAATCTTCTTCTTCCAGTACCCAACATATACTACAGAGACTAATAACTGAACAAAGAGAATAAGCACCAGTGAGTAATCAACAGTAATTGGGACATCTGGGGCTGGCGAGATGGTTCAGAGGTAAAGAGCTTTGACTGCTCTTCCAGATGTCATAAATTCAAATCCTGGAAAACAAATAAAAATATATAATAAGGTCTGGTGCTCTCTTCTGACCTGCAGGTATATATATATATATATATATATATATATATATATATATATATATATATATACATAAAGACAGAGCATTGTATAAAAAACAAATAAATACATATTTTAAAAAATAAATAGGATCTGAATCAATTCCCCACCCAAGAAAAGCTTAGGAATACTTCAGTAAAGGGGAGTGGAAATAATGTAAGATATTGAGGATGGGGAGGAGTGTTTTTGGAATGCTTTCTTTTGGACATGACATAACTATTACATTTATGAACTTATAATAACATGGTTACACTTCAAGATAAAGAGTTACTTGCAGTTAATGTTTTTTGGAGGAGAGTTAATTTTCTTTGAGTGAAGTCACTGATCTGTAGAAAGGTTCCCCATAACCTAGTGGAAACTCTCCATCAATGTGAATATGGGCAGCACAAACTGAAGAAAGAAGGAAGAGAAAAGTAGGGGAGATGAAGTTAGAAGAGGAACATGATGGGTGCCTATGAAGAGTAGAAAGGAGAGATGAGGGGTATCTGTGACAAAAATAAACTCATGCCCATAAGGTGTTCTCAAAGAATAGATACAAGAGAAAAATATGCATTCACACAATAAAGTTTGCACAAATGTTTATAGTAGCATTATTTTAATACCCATAATACAAATGATAAATAGGAACAATAAAAGCACTTGTTAATTAATTAATGACAATTAAACTCTGTTATATTTATGCAGTGAAATATTGTCTGGCCATAAAAACTCGTGATTTAATGATACATAATACAATATGGAAGGGATTGAAAATGTTTGCTGTGTGAAAAAAAACTGTCATAAAATATTGAATACCACATACTTTGGATCAAATGGAATTGAAGGAACAGGTTATAAGAACAGAGGCAGAAGAAAAAGTAGCAACTGTCTATGGCTGGAGATTTAGTGAAAGGAAATAGTGACTCACAGGTAATGAAGGTGGTGGTGGTGGTGGTGGTGGTGTGTGTGTGTGTGTGTCTATGTGTGTGTGTGTCTGTGTGTGTGTCTATGTGTGTCTGTGTGTAATGTAGTAATGTAGATGGTATGGATGTGAGAGGTACATACATGCTGGTATGCAGGTATGAGTAAGTACTCACATACATGTGGAGCCCATAGAAGGACATCAGGTATGTTTACCTTGGGGAATTATGGTCTGTTTTTATACTTAATTATGTATGAGTATTTATTTTCAATTCATCATTTTATTTGTTTACACTTATTTACTTATTCATTTACACTCTATATTTTGCCCCCCCCGCACCACGTCCACCCTCCAACTATTCCACATCCCATACCTCCTCCCCACCTCTCTATCTCCACGTGGATGTCCCCAGCTCCCACCCCACCTGACCTCTAAACTCCCTGGGGCCTCCAATCTCTTGAGGGTTAGGTGCATTATCTCCAAATGAACACTGACCCACAGTTATACATACTATAAAATTATAGACTGATAACTCTCTGGCCATCAAACCTAGCTGAAGCTATAGCTTCTTCTTCAATGAGAGATCCCTAAACCACCAACCAAAGTGTGTACATGGAGGGAGCCAGGACTCCAGATACGTATGTAGTAGAGGATGACTTTATTTCACATTAAAGGGAGGGGAGGGAGTCTTGATATCCCAATATAGGGGGATGCTAGAGGGGTGAGGCAAGAGTGGGCGAATGGGTAGAAGAGCACCCTAATAGAGACAAAGGAGAGAAGGGGAAGGGCCATAGGATGGGAGCATTGGTGGAGGTGTAACCAGGAGGGGGTATATCATTTGAAATGTAAACAAGATAGTGGTGACTCAGCAGTTAAAAGCACAAATTGTTCTGTCAGATGACAAAGATTCCAGGACAGACCTTCCATATTGGCTCATCATGACCCACAGTTCCAGTTCCAGAGGATCTGAAAATGTCTTCTGCCCTTTGCTTGTGGTGCACATATACATGTGTGTGAAAAAACATAAGATAATTTTAAAAAATAAATTCTTAAAAATAAATAGGCAAGTAAAAATAAACATAGAGCCAGGAGCTGCATCTTTATGGGGTGTGACAATTAGATCCAGTAAATATGTTTGAAGTAATGCTTGTAGAAAGTTCCAAAACTTGTCATGAGACATAAAATTAATTATAGACCAGCAGAGCTCCTTGGAGTTGAAACATGCAGTTAGAGCATTGTGGATTAAGAGCAAAGGGCCTGTGGACTGATGAGCTTTGAAAGGAGTTTTACATTGCATTTGAATCCATAAACTACTGACTATGACTGCATTTGTGTATTACAAAATCTGCAAAACTCATTAAAATGAAGTCTAAGAAATATCGTAACAAATACATAACAACTAAAGCATTAAATATATTTCCAAGTAAAGTTCAAACACACACACACACACACACACACACACACACAAGAAACAGAAACAGAAAAATTTGAAAAAAGGCATTAAGCAAATGAAAGAAACAGACATAGAAAATACTAAAATCTTAATATCTTAATTAATATATAAAACATAAATTATATAAATATACAAAAATCACTAAGTGGATGGATATACTTATCTGTATTCAAACTGGAAATCTACCAAAATTATTAAAAAATGACAGATAACAAATTGCATGCATAAACACAGAGAGAGACATGCATAAGAGAGAGAGACAGAGAGAGAAAGAGAGAGGGAAAGAATTTGTGTGTAAACATAAAAGAAAAATAAGTTATCAGGAACAAGGGGACATTATTTAATGTTTGCAAAAGCAAGTCACAATCCTGAATATATATGTACCTATCAAGAGAGCTTCAAATAATATGTAAGTTATAAAAGAAATGTGGGTCACTCTCAGCAACAAAAAAGTAATAAATAAACAGCTCATATATAAATAACACCACTATCCAACAGACACTAAAACAAAGTTCAACTGATCAATATATAATACACTTGAAACAACCATCATAATTGGTTGTATCCTAAATAATTTAACAAGTCTTAGAAAGCTATGAAATTGAAGTCAAAAACTGTTTTTTATAAAAACAAAATAAAATTTGAAGTCCATGTCAGAAAGTTAAGATGATAAACCATATGTACTTGGCAATTAAATATTCTGATCACAAATGATGAATGGTTAAAGAAAAAAACAGACAGTAATTTAAACAATGTTTCAAAAGTATAAATATAAATTTAAATATGATATATCAGAATTAGTTTCATGCAGTTGAAAACATCATGGGAGTATTGAGGACATCGGGGGCTTTGATTGGTCAACAACTGCTACAATACAGATATGCTGGTGCAAACCAGCCAGCCAAATACTTGGGAAGCTGAGGATGGAGAAGTAACAACACCAGCCTGGATTCACAGTCAGATGGAAGAGGAAGGGGGCTGGGTAAAGAAGGAGGAAGAGGAGAACAGAGAGAACAGATGGATAGTATCAATACTAGAAATGAAAGAAAAAGACTGCTAAAAGTATCTTTTAATGAAAGGTTGTCTAAAATAAGTGCAACAAAAAGAAATAACCTTGGCTGAGCTAAAATTTTCTATAGACACTATCAGGAGTAAAGTCAAAGTTGCCCTCAGTTTCAAAGTAGTATGAAAATGCCCTACATACTAGCCAAAATATTTTCTGTCGTTAAAAATAAGGCTCATTTTCTCAATTTTTCATGTTGTAGATGATCATGTCTTTCTTTTCTTTCAAGTGGATTTCTATTTTATTTTTGTATTAAAAAGAAAACCAGTATTTTTTTTGTACTGGATGGATTTGTGTGTCAACTTGATCCAAACTGGAGTTATCACAGAGAAAGGAGCCTCCCTTAGGAAATGCCTCCATGAGATCCATCTGTAAGGCATTTTCTAAATTAGTGATCAAAGGAAGGAGGGTCCATTGTGCATAGTGCCATCCCTGGGCTGGCAGTCTGGAGTTCTATAAGAAAGCAAGCTGAGCAAACCAGGGGAAGCAATCCAGTAAGCAGCACCCCTCCATGGCCTCTGCATCAGCTCCTGCCCCCATGTTCCTGCCCTGTGAGAGTTCCTGTCCTGACTTCCTTTGATGATGAACAGCAATGTGGAAGTATAAGCTGAAAAAACACTTTCTTTCCCAACGTGCTTCTTGATGATGATATTTTGTGCAGTAATGCAAACCCTGAATAAAACAGATTATATCTGCACTATTTTTTCCACAGATTCTCAGCTTATTTGTTTGAATTATCATTTTATTGTTTGTTTCTTATTTGCCTTTTAGTTTCCTAAAGGAAGATTCTGCTGATTTAAATAGATTTTGACTCATCTAATTCTTTGGTATTTTCTGATATCTGTGTGTTTATCTTACTTGAGGTGACTTTGGTACATCAATTATGTCACTGGAGTTTCCTACTTCATTGCAAGCACTGCTAACATCCTTGCACCTGTACTGCTTTCCATACTTTGGTGTGTTTCCTATGAGTTGTCATTAGTGATGCAAATATGGAGCCTGACTTTTCTTCCAAATGAGCTTGCAAATATCCTTACATTCTTTACGCATCTTTTACTTTTCCACGTGTATTCAAAATAAGAGAGATAACTAGATCAATGTCTGCAGTCTTTTGGCTAAGGACTTCCTCTTCCCCTTCCTCTACTTGCTTACTTTACATGTTTATGATTCATCTCCATCAAAGCTGTTTAACAAGTGTGAATATCAAGAAAGTTAATTGACCCTTCCCATGGCCTACAGTGGATGGCAAAATTCCCTGGGCAGATGGTCCTGAGCTATATAAAAACATTACCTAAGTATGGACCTGTGAGCCAGACAAGAGGAAATGCTCTTCTATGTCTTCCACTGTTCCTGTGTTGTGAGTGAGTTCTCTAGTTAGAGGAAATGGTGCCTGGAGTACTAGTTTCAAGCTCCTCTTTGACTTCATTTGAACTCCTTGCCTTTTTTCCTCCTCCTTCTCTTCTTCTTCCTCCTCCTCCTCCACTTCTTCTTCATCCTCCTCCTTTTCCTCCTCTTCGTCTTCCTCCTCCTCTCCTTTTTTACTATAGTTTTTAACTCTTTTTATTTATTTACTTACTTACTTACTTACTTACTTACTTATTTGGTTACTTTATTTGTTTGAATTTCAAATGTTGTCCCCCTTTCCAGTCTCCCCTCCACAATCACCCTATCCCATCTTTCTCCACTTTCTCTCTGAGAGGTTACTCCCCTACCCACCCATCCAGTCCCACCTCACAGTTCTAACATTCCCCCACACTGGGGCATGAAGCCTCCACAGAACTAAGGTCTTCCCATCCCATTGATGCCAGATAAGGACATCCTGTGCTACAGAGTAAGCTGGAGCCATGGATCCCTCCATGTCTACTCTTCGTTTGGTGGTTGAGTAGCTGGAAGCTCTGTGTGTATGTGTGTGTGTGGGGGGGTCATGTTAGTTGATATTGTTGTTCTCCATATGAGGTTGCAATCCCTTTCAGCTCCTTCATTCCTTCCCCTTACTATGCTATTGGGGTCCCCATGCCCAGTCTGATGGTTGGCTGCAAGCATCCACATCTATAATGGTCAGGTGCTGGCAGAGCCTCTCCTGTCAGCAAGTTCTTCTTGGCATCAGCAATAGTGTCTAGGTTTGGTGTCTGCAAATGGGATAGATGCCTAGGTGGGGTGGTCTGTGGATGGCCTTTCCTTCAATCTCTGTTCTTATTTTTCCCGTGTTTCCTTTAGACAGGAACAATTCTGAATTAAAATTTCTGAGATGGCCTGCCTTCTTTTAATGATACATTGTAACATGTTTGCAGAAATAGCCTTTTCCTCTCCTTGGTTGCTTTTGGTCTTGGCATTTTTCACAGCAACAGACTAAAACTAGAACACACAAGCTTTCAGACTTGTCAAATTCAGCAAAAATGCTATAGACCATTAATTTTTTTCTTTGACAGTATAAAATGTTCATACTAATTTGGGGACATAAGCATTGGTAACAAGTCCCAAAGTTCATCCATCTTCTTGGACTTGCTTTCTTGCCTGATCTGTTATCCAAGTACCTGCCCTTTCCCCCAATATAGTAGATATCATTAAAGCACTTGCTACATTTTTATGATCCCTCCCACTGTTACAGAGATGTAATGATGACATTATCTTTTCTTTCTAATGCCATTAATAGCTCATAACTATCATACCCATCATAAATTGCTCTAAACTTCATAAGATTTCACACCTAGCAGAAACACCTAGTTCAATAACCATGGCTTTAATTTGGAACGAGAATAGTAAGTAATCAGAGTAGGATTTAATAATGGAAAAGCTATACTTGTATTCTTTGTATATAAATGGAGTGATATATGAGGGAAGAAAGAAATACTTAAGGTCTAAGATTCTAAGAAATTGCAGAATCAACCTGGCTTCTTAAATTGTTTTTTCAAAGAATAACACCTTTTTAAAAAATAAATAGACCTCTAATTGAAATAGAATTATACAATTATACCATCCATTTCCTCCCTTCATCACCTCCTACCCTCCCAGTTATCCTGCAAATTCCTTTCAGGTCCCTTATTTTCTAATAAATAACCACTCTTTGATTATTGTTACATATATTTGCATATGTATGTACATATACATATATAAATCTATGCATATATGTGTTCTGTTTAATCAATTTGTGTTGAACATATATACTGAAAATGCATTGAACATATACGTTGAATTTATATGTAAATATCTATATATGAATATGTATATATAATTTTCATATATACATGTAAATATATATTCATAGACACATACACATATATGTGTGTATGTTTACACACATATATATATATATATATACATACTCATATATGGGAAAAGTTAATTCCCTTTACCAGTACTCAATAGTTGCAGTTTTTCATGTAGGCATGGCACCATACAGAATGTTCTTTTTTCAATCTTAATATTCCATTGATACTGTCATTATTCTTTTCATCTTACTGATGCATCAATTTCTAGAAAAGACTTTCCCATCAGACTTCCCAGTATAATGTCTTACAATCTTTCTGACCTCCTTTTCCACAGTTTCCTGAGTCATAGATGCAAGAAGAGTTATGTAAATATATCTATCGCGGTTTTAATCCTCATGATCTGTTAATCTAGGCATTTTGTCCACTGCGGTTTTCTATGATAGTCTCCATTTTATTCAAAAGGAGGATTCTTTAATTATGAATGGTAGCTACACTTACTTGTGGATACAAGAATAAGATTTAGAATATACAGCAAAGAATTATGCCAATTTAGCCAAGTGTTAATAGTAAATTCTTTTTAAAGTCCATGAGCTCACTAGCTCTGGGAAGCTGGCTAGATATCAGTACCAGGCATACTTTCCCTTCTGATAAACTGGTCCCTAAGTTCAATTAAACAGCTACTGGCTATCAGCATCATGTGAGTGCAACATCTTATGCTTTATGAATATTTTATAATGCTGGTAGTTGCTATAGTTCATAGTTGTTGTACTTGGATATTAATTTAATTATTCTTAGTTGCTTCCCCACCTTGGCAACTTGCATAGTTTTATTAGAACTGTTGCAGTGACTGTTGGAAAGAAGCTTTCAGTACAGATCCAACTAGAATCACAAATTCTAAGTGTATCTGCACCAATAGGGACCTATCCTCATCCTTTGAGGGATAACCTAGGGCTATGCTGTGGTTTGAAAAGAATGCCTCACATAAGGTCCTATATTCAAATGTTTAGTCAACAGAAGTGGGACTACATGACAGGATTAGAAGGATTAGGACATATGGATTTGTTGGAGGGAGTGTGTCACTGAATGCAGTCTTTGAGGATTCAAAAGCCCATTCACAGGTCTCTCTCTCTCTCTCTCTCTCTCTCTCTCTCTCTCTCTCTCTCTCTCTCTCTCTCTCTCTCTCTCTCCCTCTCCCTCTCCCTCTCCCTCTCCCCCCCCTCTAGATATAGGTTTCAACTACTGCCCCAGCACCAGCATAACAATTCTCTCCACCATGATGATAATGGACTAACCTCCAATTATAAGAAGGTCCCAGTTTAAATAATTTGTTTTATAAGAATTGTCTTGATGTCTTGATCCTGCTGTCTTTTGACAGCAACACAACAGTGACTAAGGGAGTAGTTAGTAGTCACTTTTCTATTGCTGTGAAATGATACCATGAGAAAGTCAGGTCAATCTACAATTAATACTGTTTCAGGCAACACTTGGAGTACCCTTTTTCAAAAGAAAATCATTGTGGAGAACCCTAAAATCTAAAAGTAAGAATTGTAACATAGGATTCAGCTATAGCACTCCTTGGCTTATACCCTAAGGACTTAATATTCTACTCTACAGATACTTTCTCAGCAATGCTTATTGCTGCCATATTCGTAGTATACAGGAAATGGAAACAACCTAAATGCTCATTAATGGACAAATAGATAATGAAATGTGATATATATTTGCAATGGAATATACATACGAGCTTAAGGAGGAGACATAGATACAGATCTGTGTGATTTTTGGTAAAAAGTATCTGAACCTGTGACTGAGACTGTGTGATCATCAGATGGCAAAGAAAAGGATAAAACTTGTCCCTAATCAGCAATGTTGGCATACCAGTAGGCAATGTGGAGATGGGAAATCATGGCCTCCATATTATACAGATTCTCTTGTGAGAGATGCAGTCTGCCTTTGTAACCCCAATGCTGGCTTGCTGTTCAGTTTGCTTTATCAAACTGAGTGGGCATGAAATGGGATGTTTGAGTTCTAGGATCTAGAACAAAAGTTAGGGCGGATTTCACTTAGTTTCAACAGTGTGAGTACTGAGGTTAGATAAAGGAATGATAATAAACTTTTGGGACAAAGAAAATTCAGTATCTAGGTCTCAACAACATCAGAGACATCCCCACTGTGCTAAGTGCTACCTGCTGACTTTAACCAGAAATGAATCTAAGTGTTGGTTGTTTGCTGTCTTTGAATTTGGGACAGGATCATGCTTTGTAACTCTGCCTGACCCTGAATACACAGCATTACTACCTTCATCTCCCAAGTTCTACAATTATACTGTTACAAAATTACAATTAATGTTAGTCCTCATTTTAAAATTAATTTAAAGGATGAGCAAAATATTAATATACTTGTAAATAAGTAGACATGTACTAGAACGACAGGTCCATGTGGTTTTCTAATCATGACTGAATTACAAAGAAATAGACAAAATAGCATAATGGGCCTTACACACTCTAACCCAAGACTGGGTACACACTATCTTGTGTTCCAGCACTCCCTGTCTCTCCTCTTCCTACTGATCCCAAGGATACAAAAATTCTTTTAATTAAAAATTAAAATATGAAATAAAAGCAAAAGTGATAAATTCTAGTTTTATAATTCTGCTTTTGGTTTTTGTTTTGTTTCGTTTTGTTTTGTTTGTTTGTTTTGGTCAGCTTGGCACAAAGAGCCGTTTGGGAAAGGAGAAACTAAATTGAAAAGTAAATACCTGTTTATAGGATGAATCCCCAGGTAGGACAGTCTCTAGGTGGCCTTTCCTTCAGTCTCTGATCTAGTCTTTGTCTCCATAGTTGTTCCTGCGATTATTTTGTTCCCTTTCTCAGAGGAACAAAATCACCCCCACTTTGGTCTACCTTCTTCATGATCTTTCTGTGGTCACCAAACCCCGAAACTACTATGGATGATAAGAAGTGTATATCGAAAGGAGCCAGTTATGGTTGTCTTTTGGAGGGGCCCTGCCAGAGCCTTACAGATACAGAGGTGAATACTGGCAGCCAACCAATGGTCTGAGCATGGGGTTCACTATAGAGGAGTTGGAGGGCAAGCTGGAGGAGCCTGGGGGTGGGTGGTTTGCAGCCGCATGGGAAGAACGACATTGTCAGTCAATCAGATGCCTCAGGGCTCCCAGGGACTAAGCCATCAACCAAGGGGTACATGTGTTTCCAGCCAAAAGATTGGTAGAGGAATACCTTGTCAGACATCAGTGGGAGGAGAGGTCTTTGGTCCTGTGAATGCTCAATAGAGACCCCAGTGTGGGGAAATCGAGTGGGGGTCATGGGAGTGGGTTGGGTGGAGGAGCATATTCTTGGAGACAGGAGGTGGGAAGATGGGTTGGGGTTTTCCAGGAGGGGGGAAATCGGGAGGGGTATAACATTTGAAATGTAAGTGAAGAATGTATTCAATAAAAAAAGAAAAAAAAGAAAAAGAAATGTCTACAACAGACTGGCTCGTAGTCTATAGTGCATATTTTTGATTAATGATTGATGTGGGTGAGCTTAGACCCATAGGCAGGTGGGCCTAGATGGTAAAAGAAAGGCTGAGCACGCCATGGAGATCAAGCAAGTGGCCTCTTGTTCAGTTCCTGCCTCCAAGTTCTTTTTTTGAATTCCTACCCTGCCTTCCCATGTGATAAACTGTTACCTGGAAGACTTAGATGAGATAATTTCTTTTCCAAGTTGAGATTTGGTTTTGTTGCTTGATCACAGCAATTGAAACCTGACTATCTTCCTCTTTATGTGGTTAAATGTTGAGAGATGCTTTTGGGTTCTTATGATCAATGTGTGGTGAGTCTCACAACTAGTTCTGAATTCTGATCTCACTTCCACCTAACCTGCAAAGGAACCATTTTACAGCTGTTCACATTAGTTGGGCATTATCTGGACCTACAATATTCATAAACACACCCTGATAGAATGACAGAAAAATCTGAAATAAGTTTGCCTTTCTCCCAGGATAGACTCTGAGCTCCACAGTCCAATTAGTGGTGTGAGGGTCCAGTGTGTGGCACTGGTAGAGTGTGTTTGTTCAGCCTCTGAAACCCTGTAACTCTCCTTGCTGAAAGATTCACAACCACAGCTGTCCTTAGCTTTCCATTCCTTCATTCTCCTCCTTCCCTGACACGTGCTTCCCCTCCCTCAGTTTCCTCGGATGGACCTCATTTTCTGCTGTTTTAACTTCCACATTTATTTCTACACATGCTTCATCATTGAATCTTTCCCACTCTTTATCACTCAGAGTATCCCTGACTCCATTTCTATCTCTCTCAACTCCAGGAATCTCTTCTTTCACAATGTGTTTTGATGATGTCCAATGGAAATAAAGTAAACACCATTTCTCTCCAATTGCCACCTTATATATGCTTATTTTAGTAATAAAAATATTAAAGAGAAATGACATAAAAAGACCAAATCAAATATAAGGCCCTTCCATAACAAGAATTCTGATGTGGGTTTGGACCCAACCAATTATTTTTATAAAATAGGTACAGATCTCGTGTTTGGATTGCTAGATTAGGAAATTGCCCACTCTTCTGCCTTTTTGGAATATAGTTCCCAGCCAGTACCCAGTATAGCAGAGATGACTCAATGGAAATATTCATACGTTTTGATTCTACTAATGGGACAAAACTTAAACAAATTGCTTAGTTGTTGGGCTTCTTTCCTGGACCCAATGTCAAATGTCCAGAAATAGACTCCATGAAGCTGTGGAAGTACCTGGAGATAGGTGGAAATTGTGCTGGTGAGAAGGCTAAGCTTTCTCTCTAGAAAGACTATGTTAGAGAGAATGAGACACACACAAACAGAGAGAGAGAGAGAGACAGACAGACAGACAGACAGACAGACAGACAGACAGAGCTGCAGGAACTCAATCTGAGGGTATGGGTTACACAGTTGATTTGTCCAACCTGTAAATTGAACACTATCCTTCAAGCCACTTGAACATTGCTTCTGCATTCAGTTTGTGTTTGTTTCTTTTTCATTAGATATTTTCTTCATTTACATTTCAAATGCTATCCCCTTTATGGTTTCCCCTCCAAAAACACCCTGTTCCATCCGCCCCTTCCCCCTGCTCGACAACTCACCCACTTCTGCTTCCCTGTCTAGGTGTTCCCTTATACTGGGGTGTCAAGCTTTCTCATTCTCTGCTACATATGCAACTGGAACCATGGGTGCCTCCATGTGTACTCTTTGGTTGGCGGTTTAGTTCCTGGGAGCTATAGGAGTACTGGTTGTTCCTAATGTCGTTCCTCCTATGGGGTTGACAGCTCATTCGGCTCGTTGGGTCCTTTCTCTAGCTTCTCCACTGGGGACCTTGTGCTCAGTCCAGTGGTAGGCTAAGAGCACCCGCCTCTGTATTTGTCAGGTACTGGCAGAGCCTCTCAGGAGACAACTATATCAGGCTCCTGTAAGCAAGTGCTTTTTGGCATCCACATTAGTGTCTGAGTTTGGTGAAGGTATATGGGGCGGATCCCCAGGGGGAACAGTCTCTGGATGGCCATTCCATAAGTTTCTGATCCACATTTTGTCTCTGTATCAACTCCCATGGCTATTTTGTTCCCCCTACTGAGAAGGACTAAAGTATCCATATTTCACTCTTCCTTCTTCTTGAGCTTCAGTTGGTGTGTGAATGATATCTTGGATATTACAAAGTTCTGGCCTAATATCCACTTATCAGTGAGTGCATACAGTGTGTCTTCTTTTGTGATTGGGTTACCTCACTCAGGATGATATTTTCTAGTTTCATCCATTTGCCTAAGAATTTCATGAATTCACTGTTTTTAATAGCTTAGTAGTATTCTATTGTGTAAATTTATCACAGTTTCTGTATCCATTCCCCTCTTGAGGAGCATCTGGGTTCTTTCAAGCTTCTGGCTATTATAAATAAGACTGCTATGATCATAGTGGAGTGTGTGTACTTATTAAATGTTGGAGAATCGTCGGTGTATATGCCCAGGAGTAGTATAGCTGGGTCCTTGCAGTATAGCTATGTCCAATTTTCTGAAGAACTGCCAAATTGATTTCCAGAGTGGTTGTACTAGCCTGCAATCCCACCAGCAGTGGAGGAGTGTTCTTCTTTCTCCACACCCTCTCCAACACCTGCTGTCACCAGAGTTTTTGATCATAGCCATTCTGACTGGTGTGAGGTGAAATCTCAGGGCTGTTTTGATTTGCATTTCCCTGATGACTAAGGATGTTGAACATTTCTTTTGGTGTTTCTCAGCAACTGGTTATTCCTCATTTGAGAATTCTTTATTTAGCTCTGTACTCCATTTTTAATAGGGTTATTTGGTTCTCTGGAGTTTAACTCCTTGAGTTCTTGTGTATATTTGATATTAGCACACTGGCAGATGTAGGGTTGGTAAAGATCTTTTCCCAATTTGTTGGCTGCCATTTTATTCTATTGACAGTGTCCATTGCCTTACAGAAACTTTGTAATTTTATGAGGTCCCAATTGTCAATTTTTATTCTTAGAGCATAAGCTATTGGGTTCTGTTCAGGAAATTTTCCCCTGTGCCCATGTGCTCAAGGCTCTTCCCCACTTTCTTTCCAATTAATATCAGTGTATCTAGTTGTGGTCCTTGATCCACTTGGACTTGAGCTTTATACAAGGAGATAAGAATGGATTGATTTGCATTCTTCTGCATGCTAACTGCCAGTTGGACCAGCACCATTGGTTGAAAAGGCTATCTTGTTTTCCACTGGATGGTTTTAGCTCCTTTTTCAAAGATCAAGTTACCATAGTTATATGGATTCATTTCTGATTCTTCAATTCTATTCCATTGATCTACCTGCCTGTCACTGTACCAATACCATTCAGATTTTAACACCATTTCTCTGTAGTACTGCTTGAGGTCTGAGATACTGATTCCCCCCAGAAGTTCTTTTATTGTTGAGAATAGTTTCAGCTCTCCTGGGTTTTTTGTTACTCCAGATGAATTTGAAAATTGCTCTAATTCTATGAAGAATTGAGTTGGAATTATGATGGGAATTGCCTTGAATCTCTAGATTGCTTTTGGCTATATTAATCCCGCCAATCCATGAGCATGGGACATCTTTCCATCTTCTGAGGTCTTCTTCAATTTCTTTCTTCAGAGACTTGAAGTTCTTGTCATGCAGATCTTTCACTTGTTTGGTTAGAGTCACACTGAGATACTTTACATTGCCTGTGACAATTGTGAAGGGTGTTGTTTCCCTAATTTCTTTCTCAGCCTGTTTATCCTTTCAAGTACAGAAAGACTACTGATTTGTTTGATTTAATTTCATATCCAGCCCCTTTGTAGAAGTTGTTTATCAGCTGTAGTTCTCTGGTGGAGTTTTTGTGGTTGTCTACTTGTACTATCTTATCATCTGCAAATAGTGATAGTTTGAATTCTTCCTTTCCAGTTTGTATCCCTTTGACCTCCTTTTGCTGTCTAATTGCTCTAGCTAGAAATTCAAGTACTATATTGAATAGATATGGAGAGAGACAGCAGTATTTTCTTGTCCCTGATTTTAGTGGGATTGCTTCAACTTTCTCTCCATTTAGTTTGATGTTGGCTACTAGTTTGCTGTATATTGCTTTTGCTATGTTTACCTGAATTCCTGATCTTTCCAAGACTTTTACAAGAAGGGATGCTGAATTTTGCCAAATGCTTTTTCAGCATCTAATGAAATGATCAAGTGGTTTTCTTTCTTTGAGTTTGTTTATGTAGTGGATTACATTCATGAATTTCCATGTATTGAACCTTCTTTCCATCCCTGGGATGAAGCCACCTACTTGATTGTGGTGAATGATTATTTTGATGTGTTCTTGGATTTGCTTGGCAAGAATTTTATTGAGTATTTTTGCATCAATATTCATAAGAGAAATTGATCTGTAGTTCTCTTTCTTTGTTGGATCTTTGTGTGGTTTTGGTTTCAGCCTAATTGTGGCTTCATAGAATGAGTTGGGTAGTGTTCCTTCTGTTTCTATTTTGTGGAATAGTTTGGAGAGTATTGATGTTAGGTCTTCTTTGAAGGTCTGATAGTAGGTACTAAAACCATCTGATCCTGTGCTTTCTTTTGGTTGGGAGACTTTCAATGACTGTTTCTATTACTTTAGAGGTTATGGGACTGTTTAGATGGTCTATCTGATCCTGATTTAACTTTGGTATTTGGTATCTGTCTAGGAAATTGTCCATTTCATTTAGATTTTCCTGTTGTGTTAAGTGTAGGCTTTTGTAGTAGGATCTGATGATTTTTTGAATTTCCTCAGTTTCTGTTATTGTATCTCCCTTTTCATTTCTGATTTTGTTAATTTGGATACTGTCTCTGTGCCCTCTGCTTAGCCTGGCTAAGGGTTTATCTATCTTGTTGCTTTTCTCAAAGAATCAGCTCCTGGTTTTGTTGATTCTTTGTTTACTTCTTTTTATTTCTACTTGGTTGATTTCTTCCCTGAGTTTGATGATTTCCTGCCTTCTACTCTTCTTGGGTGTATTAGCTTCTTTTTGTTCTGGAGGTTTCAGGTGTGCTGTTAAGCTACTAGTGTATGCTCTCTCCATTTTCTTTTTGGAGTCACTCACAGCTATGAGTTTTCCTCTTAGCCCTGCTTTCATGGTGGGAATAATTTTGGGTATGTTGCTCCTTCATTTTCATTAAATTCTAAAAAGTCTTTGATTTCTTTCCTTATTTCTTCCTTGATGAAGGTATCATTGAGTTGAGCATTGTTCAGTTTCCTTGTGTATTTGAGCGTTCTTTTGTTTTTGTTGCTATTGAAGATCAGCCTTAATCCATAGTGATCTGATAGGAGGCATGGTATTATTTCAATCTATTTCAGATTATTAAATCTATTGAGGTCTGTTTTGTGACCAATTATATGGTCAATTTTGGAAAAGGTACCATGAGGAGAAGAATGTATATTCTTTTGATTTATGATGAAATGTTTTATAGATATCTGTTAAATCCATTTGGTCCATAACTTCTGTGAATTTCACTGTTTTGTTGTTTATTGTGTGTTTCCCTGATCCCTATATTGATGAGAGTGGGGTGGGGAAGTCACCCACAATTACTGTGTGAGGTGAAATGTGTGCTTTGAGCTTTAGTAAAAAAATTTTTTATGAATGTGGGTGCCCTTGCATTTGGAGCGTAGATGTTCAGAATTGAAAATTTTTCATGGTAGATTTTTCCTTTGATGAGTATGAAGTGTCCTTCCTGATCTTTTTTGATTACTTTTGGTTAAAAGTCAATTTTATCCTATATTAGAATGGCAACTTCAGCTTGTTTCATGGAAACATTGGTTTGGAGAATTTTTTTCCAGCCTTTTACTCTGAGATAGTGTTTGCCTTTGACACTGAGGTGTGTTTCCTATATGCAGCAAAATGCTGGGTCCTGTTTATGTATCAAGTCTGTTGGTCTGTGTCTTTTTATTGGGGAACTGAGTCCATTGATGTTAAGAGATATTAAGGAATAGTGATTGTTGCTTCCTGTTATTTTTGATGTTATTTTTATGTTTGTTTAATTATCTTCTTTTGGATTTCTTGAAAGAAGACTACTTTCTTGGTTTTTCTAGGGTGTAGTTTCCCTCCTTGTGTTGGCGTTTTCCATCTATTATCCTTTGAAGGACTGGATTTGTGGAAAGATATTGTATAAATTTGGTTTTATCATGGAATATCGTGGTTTCTCCATCTATGGTGATTGAGAGTTTTGCTGGGTATAGTAGTATGGACTGGCATTAGTGTTCTCTTAGGGTCTGCATGAGATCTGCCCAGGATCTTCTAGCTTTCATGGTCTCTAGTGAGAAGTCTTGTGTAATTCTGCTTTTTATATGTTACTTGACCTTTTTCCCTTACTGCTTTTAGTATTCTTTCTTTGTTTAGTGCATTTGGTGTTTGTGATGGGAGGACTTTCTGTTCTGGTTCAGTCTATTTGATGTTCTGTAAATTTCTTATATGTTGATAGGCATCTCTTTCTTTAGGTTAGGGAAGTTTTCTTCTATAATTTTGTTGAGGATATTTACTGGTCCTTTAAGTTGTAAATCTTCGCTCTCTTCTATACCTATAATCCTTAGGTTTGATCTTCTCATTGTGTCTTTGATTTCCTGGATGTTTTGGGTTACAAGCTTTTTGCATTTTTCATTTTCTTTGACTGTTGAGTCAATGTTTTCTGTGGTACCTTCAGCACCTGTGATTCACTCTTCTATCTCTTGTATTCTGTTGTTGATGCTTACATCTATGACCCCTGATTTCTTTCCAAGGTTTTCTATCTCCTGAGTTGCCTCCCTTTGTGATTTCTTTATTGTTTCTAGTTCAGTTTTTAGATCCTGGATTTGTTCAGTTCCTTCACTTATATTGTGTGTGTGTGTGTGTGTGTGTGTGTGTGTCTTTATGTGTGTGTTTTCCTGTGTTTCTTTAAGGGAGTTTTGTGTTTCCTTTTTAAGGAATTTTACCTGTTGACTGATGTTTTCCAGTATTTCTTTAAGGGGGTTATTTATGTCCTTCTTGAATTCCTCTATCAACAACATGAGATGTGATTTTAAATCCAGATCTTGCTTTTCCGGTGTGTTGGGGTATCCAGGACTTGCTGTTGTGTGAGAACTGGGTTCAGATGGTGCCATGTTTGCTTGGTTTCTATTGGTAATATTATTGCCTTTGCCTTTTGTCATCTGGTTATCTCTGGTGTTAGTTGGCCCTGGTGTCTCTGACTGGTGCTTGCCTGTCCTGTGGATCTGGAAGCCTGTCTCAGCACCCCTGGGAGACCAACTTTTCCCATGGCACAGAGTGCTGAAGCTCAGCGCATCTTCTGGGTTCAAATGGAGCCCATAAGGACCCTGTCCCAGGTGCTCTGTCACTCCTGTGTTCCCAGTGCTCTTGGCCGTACCTGCCTACACATTCACCAAAGAGTTTGTATTTGTTTTTATGTCCTTGTTACATAGAAATAATTGAAATATTCTTAGTGAACTTAAACTAACAAAGCTCCATCACATTGCCCAAGAGGCAAAAATATGCTTTATTATAGCTGCTTAGTTCAGAAACTTCACTCTTTTTGTACTTATTTGGTATAGTTTTTGATATCACATGCATACAAACACAGACACACAAACACACACACACACACCACCTCCTCTCACTGTTTCCATGTGTACCACACATCCTTCATTCCTTCTGCTGTGCAAAATTCCTTTAAAAATTTCTTAGGATTTCTTCTGGGCTCTATTTCCCAAGCAGCAGCTACTGCCCACTACCTACCTCACTACATGAGGTTAAAGAACATGGAAATCAGGGCTCATTCTCAAACAGTCCATCTTGATCATCTTTCACTCTTTGCCTTCCTTCATAATCTATGTAGCTTAACTTCCCAGGAATTTCATTATGCTCCTTTGATGAAACCCTAATTCATCTGCCACTCATGCCAGAACTACTGCTAGAAAGAGTTGCTGTCTTTAAACCCACATTGATGGTTATAATAGGGTTAAAATGTGAAGCCAACACGTGTTCACATTTTTGATGGGAAGATGGATGCCCTGAACCAAACCCAGGTTTCAGACCAACCTGCTTCAGAGCAACATTCTGTCTATGAAGAGGAAAAAATCCAAAGAAAAGGATTTTATGTCTTCAGGAGCACCATTTTTATGAATAGAACAATTCATTATCATAATATAGGGATAACTGAGTGGGTTTCATAGCATGCAGCTCCTCATGCCCCAGATTTTCTAGCCTTCCCTTCTTCCTCCAAAGAATGCTGGAGCATAAGTCCCTCAACACATCCCAGCATTGTGCTTTTAGACTTCGCAGTTTCTAGAAGAAGAGCGAAATAGAATTGCATACATTATAAATTGTTCAAAATCCAGCATTCAGCTAGATTGGCAGAAAAAAATTAATATTTTAGACAAATTATAATCTAGAACACTTAGCTAGATTAAAATGTGAACTTTTTTATTGGATATTTTATTTACATGTCAAATGTTATCCACTTTCTCAGTTTCCCCTCCAGAAACCCCCTCCCCTGCTTCTATGAGGGTTCTCCCCCACCCACTCACCTACTTCTGCCTCCCCATCCTGGAATTCTCCTACACTGGGGCATCCAGCCTTCACAGGACCAAGGGCCACTTCTTTCATTGATGCCTGTCAAGACCATCCTCTGCTACACATGCAGCTGGAGCTATGGGTTGCTCTATGTGTTCTCTTTGGTTGGTGATTTAGTCCCTGGGAACTCTGGGGGTTCTGGTTTGTTGATATTGTCTAACCCACAAAAACCATCAGGGGAGGAAGGATAATTTTTGTCACCAATTTTGAAAACACTTTGACATTCTCTTTAAACTTGTGTCTTCTCAGAGAGGCATCCATTTGATTTTTAAGTTAATAACTCAGAAATGGTAACTGTTCACCAAGAGATAAGCATGTGAATGGGTATGGAGCACTTTTGTAATAGCCTAACCAGGGAAAATGCACCCTGCAAGTGGGAACAAATGGATTACAATTGTCAGCAAGAACATGGACATCAAAATAATTATCATGTGGAACAATGTTAAGTCACAAGGGAACACACGCAATACATTCACAGTCTAAAGCCAGACAAAGCAAGCACTATTTGTTTAAAGCTCTGTAAACGTACATCACAGTGTCTACTCAGAAGAGTGAGTGCAGTCCCATGAAAGGAAAAGAAAGGAGTCTATATAGTCAGTGGAAATATCAAAACCCATTAGCATCCTTACTGGTTTCATTGTAGTATATGGCTACACTTTGTAGGTGTTCAGCCTATGGCACAGATGTTACCAAATTTATCCAATTTTCCAATTTTAAGTTAAACCAAAAGCATACTTCCATTTCTTTTCCAACAAACCACCAATATCTTTCTTTTCCTTTCAGTTCTGAGGGACCAAACATTAAGCTGATCTGAAATTTTCCTTTTTAAAAAAAGTTATATATGTTGGTTTCTCCACACACAAATAAAAAACCACAAACACAGAGTGAATTTGAACTGAAGAATGCTTAATTTGGTATTGGGGGTCTAGCTGAGTAGGCAGAATATGTGCTTAACAAGCATGGGGTCATTGTTCCATGTTCAGCATGGTATAACTCTGGCATGATGGTGCATAACTGTAATTCCATCTTTCTGGAGTCGGAGGCATGCACAATATAAATCCAAGTTTGAGGTCATCCTCAATTATACAGGAAGTTGAAGTATAGCAAACTTGAGAACCTGTGTTAATGAGAGAGGAGTCAGGTTTACATATAGAAGTGTCTTTTTCTCAAGTCAACAATCAGAAGAAAAAATATATTCCCCTAGATTTCTTTGATTATTTTATTTTAAAGTATGTATGTGTGTACATTAGTGTGTGTGTGTGTGCACATGAGTTCAGTAAACCAATGAGGGCAGAAATCTATGTTCATCCAGAGTGTATAGTTTTTTGACAGGATAGTAAGAATATTGTATTAACTATTTTATTTCTCTAAGATCTTTGTGTACTTCTTAAGACTATTTTAACTTTTAAGTCTGATAAACCAAACTGTAGGTTGTTTGATATGCTCCTGATGAGTAAATTATTCACAGATTTTTTTTTAAAAAAATAATATTGAAAAACAAAGATAAAATTTTCATGCCTACAGGAGAATATAAAGATGGATGCCATGCTTGGGGAGTTTGTCAAGCAGATAATCATGGTCAATGGTCTATGAAGTTGGTTTACATTAATTTCATAACTTCCTACTTTACTAACTCCTTGATGTAAATACACTTTCTGACTTTCCCACTTTTCTCATAGATAAAGAATCAGCTCTTTGATTAGGAATCACAGCTCATTTCATCCTATTTAACTAAGGCATGCATAAATGGTAACCTACTCTCCCAACAATATCTTTGAAAGCACAACTCTTCCATGGTTCTTGATCAAGACATGTGAATCTTTAATGTTATAAAGGTATAGTGTTTAAGCACAGTTCACTCTCCCCAAAAGCCTTCAGTTCCTCTGACGTCCTAAGGTGGAACTGCCAGAGTAATATTTAGAAAAGGCACCTAAAATCCATTCACAGTTCTTTTCCATGTGTTTTTAATGTTTTGTTAGTGCTCACACATAGGACCAGTGCTGGATTTCAAAAACGCCTTCATCCAAATGTGTAAGGTGCTTTGACTCATCCATTTCCTTTTTTTCACCCTTCACATGTCTGTTGTTCACCCTCCTTCCAGCAAGGAGTTTCTTCTTTGATGCTGTTTAGAGAGAGAGAGAGAGAGTAAATTACATGTAAATTAAAATCTCACTGAGTTTCTGTCTAACACCAGTCAGAATGTCTATCTAAAGAAACAAATAATAGCAAATGCTGTCTAAGATTCAGGAGTTGGGGATGATAAATCACACACCAATGAGTCCAGCCACTATGGAAATGGGTGTGGTGGTTTCTCAAAATATTTGAAATAGAATTACCATATCTTCCCTTTAAGCAATTTAGGGAAAGATTTCAAGGGTTTCTGAAAGAACTTTTGAGTCAACCCATCAATCATTGTGTGTGTGTGTGTGTGTGTGTGTGTGTGTGTGTATTAATATATAATACATTACCACCTCATACCCATGGTCTCACTCATTTAGAAGGGACTCAGAAATGAGTAGCATTTAAGTCAAATTGTACCTATGCAATGGGACCTTGCTGATATATAGCAGCTAAAAACATATGTAAGAAAAACTTGATGTGTTAAAATGTCTTTAATTCCAGCAGTAAAGCGGTGTTGCAGGAAGACTGAGGGTTCAAGGCCAGCCTGGGATACATAGTAAAATGCTGTCTCAAACAACCAAAAAGTAGATTGTCTATAGTTATTCCAGTATTAGGAAGAGAATATGAGTAACAGAACAGAACTTCAGAGATGCTGAATTGGGGGCTGGGGTACTTGGGTAGAAAACGTGACTGAGGATCTTTACTAAGATTTTTTAAAATGACAAGAAATTGCATTATCTTCTCTGAGTTGCAGTTTGTAGATTGGCAAGCAAAGCTGGGTAGCACATTTGTGAATGTAATTGGCTCTGCAGTTATGGACAGGGGCAAGGGCACCTCAGGTGGGCTACAATAATGAGCAGGATTTGGGATTCTGTGCAGGCAGATATTCCTGATGTGTGAAGTTTAGTAAAGCGCACATACTCTCTGGTGTACAGCCAATTAGAAATAAGAAATAAAGCCTGCCTCTTGATTTCCCTGAGTCCATTATAACTGAAAGATTAGAATGTATTAGTGTGATACTACTACTGCTTTAAAAAATAGTATCCACTTTGCTCAGACGTCATTTTATTTTGATTGTAAAAAATAACAAGCTAAGGGGGACAAAATAAAACCACAAAACTTAAACATTGTTTTCGCTCTGCTAGACATTCTTAAAATGATTTCTCTTGGTAGGAGATTCTGAGATGAAAGCACAGGCTACTTCAGACCCCTCACAGCTACTGATGACCACCAAACCCAAGGTCAAAATACAAAATTATGCAGTGTCTTTCCTAGTGGTTACATTTACTTGAGAGTATTTCAGATTTTTTTTTGGGGGGGTGGGATTCAGGAAAATAGATTGCAGTCTGTAGCAAGAGAGGGGTGACTAAACTATTTATATAAGCCATCATTTAAGGAGGGACATGGTCCATTGGAAGTTAGCCACTTAGGCAGCAGGCATGGGTCACTTTTGTTTTGAAATGTCTGGAAATGTTTTATGAAGTCTGTAAAAGCCTATCCTTGACTTGGTTCCTGTCATTCAAACCACTAAGCATTTATATACCTTGCCTTTATGGGTGTTCCATCCCTTTTCATTTTGAGTGGTTGCATGAATGAACACATGAATGGATAATAAAACGCAAAGCCCTGGGACCTAATCAAGCAGTTAAGGAGGCTACATGGAAACTGCCTTTGGCTGATAGTCCGTTTTGGGGGAAGAATTCTCTTCTCTTGCTGAGGTTCCAGACTCATTGAAGGAACATGATGCTCTCAGCTTCTAGGCTTCTT
The DNA here is from genome assembly GCA_036184795.1 of Tokudaia tokunoshimensis. NCBI lineage: Eukaryota > Metazoa > Chordata > Mammalia > Rodentia > Muridae > Tokudaia > Tokudaia tokunoshimensis. The sequence continues at coordinate 16,195,530 of BTHU01000017.1, read as the reverse complement.
CTCTCAAGAATTTTCCAGGGGTATGGGAGTTCTGTGGAGTGTTAAACACATAAAAGAAATAAAGGCATCAGCTCCTGTGCAATACCTTGTGTTTCCACTTTCCTACTCAGATGGAGTTGTGTTTAACATCTACCTCTCTACAAGCTACAGCTGGCTTCAGGCAGCGTTCCACTGGTGAAAAGGAATTAAGCTCAAATTCAGCTTGAGCGGGACAGGACTTCGAATGTCTTTTCAGGGTGGGACACTGCAAATATAGTTGAACTCTATGTTTGGCTGTGTTTGAAAAAGAAAATATGAAGGGGGCTGACTGGGGAACAGGGGGAGGGAAGAGGGCTTATGGGACTTTTGGGGAGGGGGGAACCAGGAAAGGGGAAATCATTTGGAATGTAAATAAAGAATAGAGAAAATAAACAAAAACAAAAAGAAAAGAAAAAGAAAATTGGAAAGGGAAAAGGAAAGAATAGTTTAGATATACACAACAAAAAAAATGGGAAGCCTGAGCACTATACCAGTCAGGGTTCTCTAGATTCATAGAAGTTATGGAATGTCTCTATCTAGTAAGGGAGCTTATTTTAATGACTTACAGGCTGCAATCCAACCAACCCAACAATGGGCAGGCTGTGAATGGGAAGTCCAAAATTCTAATAGTTGCTCAGTCCCACTAGGTTAGTTGTTTAAGCTGGTTTTCTGTATAAACTGGAATCCTGGAGAAGTAGGTTCCAACAGGTATGCTGGCCAAGTAAGTGCAAGCCAGAGAAGAAGAGGGAGTTTTCCTTCTTCCAATGTCCTTATGTAGACCTCCAGCAGAAAGTGAAGTCCAGACAAAAGTGTGCCACCAGGCCTGGATATAGAACTTGCTTTGTCCCAGGCTGGCCTTGCACTCAGAGATCTGCTTGTTTTGGTCTCCTAGGATTAAAGGTATGTACTACCTTGCCTGGGTCTAAGCTTTTCATGGTACTATGCCTCAAGATCTCTGTGTCAAAGTCCAGGTTAGAAGCTTGTGTCTTCCAGCCTCAAGATCTGGATCACAAGTGTGCCATCCATTTCTGGATTGTAGTTCATTCCAGATATAGTCAAATTGACAACCAGGAATAGCCATCATATGCACACAGACCCGCCCCTCTGCTGCTGTCTTTTTCTCTCTGAGTACCTTTTCTTGGAATGCTCCGCTTCTAAGATGCAGAATTTATGGCAGAATTTAGTGAGACATTTTTTTTTCTGAATCAGCACTGACTCAGCAGCTGGACTCCATCTGGGGGCTACAATTTCCTTGTATACCAGAAAACTAATCCATTGTACTCTAGACAGTGATTATTGAATGAGTTTCCTATGCTGCAACTGTTCCTGATTTGCTTTGAAGGAACTCCATCAACTCCCTTTGCTTCTGATCCAGAGACAACTTTCTCTCCTTTGCCATTAATAAAAATTGAACAAATTGCTTCTAACAAGTTTAAAAATGATCCTCTGTGTTATGTATTTTTCTCATCATTGTGAACTTATTTATGGCAGTATGTCATAAGCCGAGGAAAGGCTGGTTTTGGCTCATAGTTAGGGAAATACATTTCATTCTGGTGGGAAGGAACCTTAGTTGGAGGCTCTATGCAGACAGGAGCAGACAGAAGCCAATCCCTCACATCTCAGGGCACTAGGGAGCAGAGATAGGGCAGGAGTAGCCCCTGGCTACAAACCTTGAGTCTGGTCCTCTTCTTCAAGAAATACATCTGCTCCAGCCATGCCCATTTTTCAGAGCTTTCTACAGAATCTTCCAAATCTGTGGCACCTGCTGGAGTCTAGATTAAGCACAGGGTCCTATGACAAATATTTCACATATAAACTTTGGCACTGTCCAGATGACCCTGATGTCTCAGATAAATCTCACATGAGCATCTTGCTTGTGGCTTCCTGCTCATCCTCATTTGATAATAGTAACTAAATAACAACTGAACGCTAACATGGATATCTCATTAAAAATTGACTACCTTGTACTCTAGCGTGAATAACTTCATATTACCTACAAACCAGTAAGTCTTCATACTAGAACATTGAAACCAGTTATGACCCTGTGTTCTGATATCACCCTTACAACAACCTGTCATTTTAAAAACAGAAATAAGGAGTTTGCACTGTTCAGCAACTATTTAAATAGCAGAAATCACATCTGGAGACTTGGCTGTAGGCATCATAGCTCAGTATGACCCAAAATAGTGGCCAATTCTAATCAGGACAAGATTTTTGTTTCTCTCTCTGACTCTTTGTCTCTCTGACTCTCTGCATCTCTCTGTCTCTTCCTTTCTCTCTCTCTCTCTCTCTCTCTCTCTCTCTCTCTCTCTCTCTCTCTCTCTCTCTCTCTCTCTCCCTCTCTCCCTCCCTCTCTCTTTTTCTCTTCCCCCTGATCTGCATTAATGTGGATGCCTGTGTGAATTTGGGTACACCTTACCAAAAACCACACATAGAGGTCATAGGAAAACCTCAGGTGTTGGTTCTTATCTTCTGCCTTATTTACAAATGATAATCTTGTTCATTGACATACATGTATGCCAGTTTAACTGGCTGGCAAGCTTCCAGGAATTCTCCTGACTCTGCAACTCATCTTATCATTAGAAGTCCTTGGATTGCCAGACAAAGCACTGCTGTGTGTGGTGTTAGGATCTGAACGCTGTGTATACACTTGCATAACAAAAGCTTTCTTCACTGAGTCCTCTCCCCATCCTATAATCCTGGTAACAACTAACCATTCAGTAGGACAATACAATTTACTGTCTGCAGGTGAGAATGTAAAGAAAAGCTCACTGACATCACAACCAAATTTATAGGAGCTTCAGAAGCACAGCTTGGAGTCATAGTTATAAAAGCAAGCTGTAAAACCTATGCATTAAACAGCAATTCTTGATAGAGAAAGAGAGAGAGAGAGAGAGAGAGAGAGAGAGAGAGAGAGAGAGAGAGATCCATGACTTTGAGAACATCACTGAAGCATAATTTATATTAACAATGTAATCATCAAAACCAATGAACTGCTTTAAAATATTCTTTTAAACTTTATTTCCAACACATTCTTACACCTTTTTTTGGACAAATATTACTAATGTAAGACATATATTTCCATGACTTGGACTTAGCAATTGATGTTAGTTAATAATATAAGGTTAGATAAATATATATAATGTTTAAAGGTAATATTTGCCTTCTTAAATTATCTTCTCCCCTAAATTATCAGTCTTATTTTTACTTAAATTATACAAATACATATGTTATTGGCTTTTTCCAGCACTTTTACACATTTTCAGTGTGGTTTTTCTCCTTTCAGTTTCTATATATAAAAGAATTTATAGAAAAAAAAAAGCCTGTCAGTTCTACCAGCTGCTTCCAGGTTATGAGTGGTGCTTATCACAGCTGAAGATGCCACACTGCTAGTCCAGAAGCAAAGAAAAGTGCAACTGAGCAGAAAGCTGGTAGGAGTGCAGTTCAGTGTGTTGAACTGAGTCAAGAAAAGGGGCAAGCATATCCTGGGGTAAGTCGCATGGGATGACCACACAGACCAGATTTAAGAGAGATAACAATTAGAGAAATAGAAAAGATCATGCTATAAATTAATTCTAAGGACATAGAAAACTTCCAAACAAAAGGATGCTGACAGCACTCCCAGGTTGTAAATATTTACACTCTAGTTAGAGAGAAGATATGGGTCACACCAAGAATTTATTGACAGGGTATTTCTGTAAAAAGTATATTATTTCCATTGTTCTCATATTCTAAAATATGAAACTCAGATGGAAAGAGATGTGGCCACACAAAACTCTCCTGACTAAAGACAAACTTGAAGACCAATTGACTGGAGTTGACATCAGTCTTTTAGGACAGGAGAAGTGTGCCAGGGTTGTGGAATAGCATGCTTTAAGGTTAGGTCCATATCCCCTCCTGCCCTAATCTAATACTGTAAGAATATTTTGCTGGACAAACAATTGAATTTGATATTTTAAGTTAATAGTGACTTAGGAATAACATTTTCCTCTAAGAACTTGAAGGCCTACTACGAAGCATATAGAAACCTGATGTTGGATAGATGGTGCCAAGTGTTTTGAAGTTTGAATGATCCTGTACACTGGTAAGCAGTTATAAAAGAGATTCGGCACCATGTAACTGCAGAATATTAGATTATTTGGCTCCCTAGAAGTCAGAGGTTTTGCGACAGCAAAGCTCTTCTTCCCACTCCCATCTTCTATCAGCTCAAATATCAACTCCTACAGAAAGCCTCCCTTATGCCCAGGAAGGAAATGCATTATGCACCCATACCAGGGAAACAGTTCTATCTTTTTGTTATTCACTAAGGAGTTGCCAAGTTTCACTAAATGTATATCCAAATAAGTAAAGGCATATTTAGGATAGAAATGTGACCTCATAAAATATCAGATTTTGAGATTCTAAGGCACATGCACTAGTTTTTTTTCCTGTTGTTAGGATAAGCACCGAACCCAAGGAAACTTTGAAGTGGGAAAAGATTTATCTCAACTTAGAATTTGTAGTCTGACATCAAGGGGCATAAATGCAGAAAACACCGAGAATTTTTTTTTTTTATCTTTTTACAGGCATGCTTTGCCTGGCTTGCTCAGCTTTCTTTCTTACACAGCCCAAGTCTACCTACCTAGGATTGGCACTGCCCGTGGTGGGCTACACCCTCCTACCTCAATTACAATTCAAGTAAATGTCCCCCACAAGCTATATGCAGAGCAATCTGATGGAGGTAATTCTTCAACTGATAGTCTGTCCTGAGTGTGTGAAGCTGATGACCCAGTATTTGTTAAGAAGGTGAGTATGAAAATTGAATCAACCCACATCTTCACTCTTTTATTTACTTGGTCACCTGCCCAGGATTGGCACTGCTCACAATGGTCTACACACTTCTAACTCAATTAGAATTCAAATAAGTGCCTCTGCTCTTCTCTGTCTTAAAAGTGTGGTGTCACATTACTCTCTAAATATTACCATGTCATAAACTATAGTCCTCTCCCAATTTCTGTTGATTCAGTCACCAACACTTGCAGTTAACCTTGCTTGGTTATGCCATGAGAAGAAAGGAGATGTCTGCTCGAACTTACAGCACTCAATCCTCCAAAGTTTCATACTAATTCACATGAACATGCCTCCTGCATCATATCTGTTATCTGTCATCTACAAAAACCCAATATACAAAGACTATGTCTCTTTTCTCCCCCTTTATGTTCTATTCATCCAAGCTCTGAGCTAAGGACATAGATGACCTGCAATGTGCCAACTGGCATGGTATTACCCTTAACGACATGAAAACTAAGCTTAGAAAGCAAGCTCTTTGTCTCCTTCGTTCTTCCTGACTTGTCCTGGTTGATTCTAGCAATAAGTAAAGCCACTCAGCATTGTCTGTAGAAGGCAATGGGAAGTAATGGACAGAGACAGAACTGTCCTTTCCTTATTTTGTTATAAATAAACTCCCACAGTGGAAACTTGTTAACCTCAGTCCTTGCCTTCACATCTACTTATATGCAAGACCTCCCTCGACAAATCAATCTTTACACTGCAGTGGCAGTCTCTTGACAAGATATGTTTGGCTTAGCTACTGTTGATATTTGTTCTGGAAATCTCAGTTGTGTGGTGTGGCACACTCTGAGAGCTCAAATGGAGATGCTTAGTTGATATGCATGGAGGACAGGCAAGATGCAAACGGAAAGAGACGGTCCACAGCAGGGCAGCCAGAGTGGCGGGAGCTGAGCAGCACTTAATTCCTTGTGATGTATTGAATCTACAAGACACTGTTCAATAGCTAGTCAAAGTAAATTTAGAAGGACACAGGAAAGGGATTTATTTCTCATCATTGAAAAATGTTCATTATTTTCTACGTTGTTGGTCACAGTCCAGTGATGTCCTTTTGAGGTCCAGGTACCTTTAGACTCCTAAACATTCCTACAGATAGAACCAGGTGAGGTTTGCTCAATATGTATTCAAGTCCCCAGGGAGTCATGGCTTTATTGTACTTTGGGATTAGCCTCTCCTGCTGGATTTTGTTCTCTGAAAAGAATACAATAACAAGCTTGACACTCCCCAAAGTTAAATTACTCCATCTTTTTTTGTTCTCCTTTAGTGTATGGTATGATGGGAGCATCACCTGGATTTGGCTTAGGTGATTTACATACAGGCCTGTTTGTCTCATCACACTGCACTTGAAGCAGATTAGGCATCTTTTCCCTTTATGTTTCCCAGAAGAGTGGCCCAGTGCCGAACACATAGGAAATACTCACAAAATATTTGCTACACAAGAAATATTCATATCCATGAAAAATTGTCAATGAAAGAGAGGAAACAAAAAGGTAAACAAAAGCTATTTTAAGCCAACATGAGGGAAGCAGAGATACTATTAGATTATTAATTAAATTTTAATTTTGCTGGAAGTAGTCCCCAGAGAAGAAGCTATTCAAGTCTTGTGCTCTAGAACAACTACCATATAAACATTTCCCAGGGGGATAGTTTGATGCAGAAAATTTAATCAAGTTCACTATGACAATAGAAAGACTAGACACTATCTAAGGACATAAGATGGGGACAAGGACCTACAGACTTTAGTGCAGTGTGGCAAATCAGATGGAGGAGTCGACATAGGATGTATTAAAAGAAGGCAGGATGGAACACAGTCCCATGAGCTCATATAATTATGGCTTTAGGGGGAGGTAAGAAGTTCATTGCTCTGAAGGTCTAGTTGATAGATAACTTGTGGGTTAGCATAAATTGACTCATGCTGCTATTTTATATGAGATCAGGAGAAGAATGGGAGATTTATTTGTCCTTATGAAAGAAATTCTCTTTGGTGCTTGTGGAGAATCTTCAGGTCATCGAGGTTCTCTTTTATGTAAGAGTGGACAAATTGGCTGGAGAGGAACAGGTGGATATCAGTGGCACAAGTCTAAAATCCCAGGACTCACATAGCTAAAGGTGGCTTTTCACTGATTTTTGAAGCATGCAGAATTTTCTTCCCCCTCTTAATTTTGTTTACATTTCCCAATCAGAAATTCTTAGAATGTACATAAGTATTTACTCATGTACATTTCAACATAAAGAGTAATTTTATCCAAGAGTAGAAAGTGGTGCAAATTATTGAGGGCATGATTATGAGTAAAACATGGGTTTATGGCAATTACATTTGGCCATCAGTCTTTCAACTTGGGAGGTCCCCAAGCCAACACAGGTAGAAGAAAATTCAGATTTCATGGAAGAAATCTGACATAGTTATATGCCAGATTCAGTGTGGACCCCAGGTTGAAACTGTTCAAAATAAACCAAGAGAAATATAAGTAAGATGTAGTCAGAGTAAAATATGTCATCAAACCTCATCGTTCAAGGTTTAAAAAAATCTAAAGATGAGAAGGAAACCAAGATTGGAGGCTTCTGTAACATCTCTACACCATCAAGACAATGGCACTCTGTATGGAATGCAAAAATGTATGTCCTTACCTATAGAATGTCGGGTATCTACAAAAATGAAGAAAATGATGATGAATAAGATAATAAACCAAAGGTAAAGAGCACGGTGGAACATGAGAAGAAAATAATTGACCTTGAATAGTCAACATGTGATGGAAGATGCTTGAGAAACTGCCACAGATGGCAGGGATTAGATCTGAAAGAGACCATGTCTTAGAGAGAGAATCCAAGAGGCATGCATGCCCAGAAGATTTCAAAGAGCAAAGAACAATAAATATAGAGTAAAAATATGAAAGACAAACTGGAAGGAAAGTCATCCCTCAACACAGAATAAAATCCAAGTATTTTGATCAGTCTACAGCTTTTAAACAAAATTTGTGAAAAAAAAGAGTTTAAAGCCACACCTAGCACATCATATCTTACTTATAAAATTAAAGAATAATAGTGAATGTAAAACAATCAACATTCAAAGGTACATTTTTTGTTGCCATAAAGTTTATCATTTCTAAAGTAAAGTGCTGAAGACAAGGTTACAAGTGTGCATTCATAATACTGTGATTTTTGAGAACCTAAAAATTCACACACAATTATTTTTTCTTTCGTTTGTAAATGCCCTGTTAATCAGACATTTCACCTGTCTGGGGAGAGTAAACATTACTTAGAAATATGACTTATCAAGGGATTTTAAAGGGAAGAAAGGAAAAACCAAGAACGTTTAAAAAAAAAGAGGGAGAGGAAGTAAGGAAAAGGAAGCCACTTAAAGTGAAATTAAGATTACTAGAATTAGTAACAAAAGAGGTCCCTGATATTACTAACTTGACTGGTAATAGGATGAAGAACATTAAAAAGAGATCTTTAGTAGGTATGATTAATTTGGGTGCTTTAACAAAAACCTGACCAAGTGACTCAAATGACAGAATCAATTGCTTGCAGTCTTTGAGGTGGAAATCTGAGATTAACAGTCTATAGGGATGGATGTAGAGTTGTAGCTCTTCCTGTTACAGACTGACCCTTCTTCCTGTGCTTATACTGTGTTTATACATGAATGTGTCTAATAGCCAGTAGTCCTCCTTGATTGAGACCCTACTCTCGTGACCTAATTTAACCGTAACTATCTCCTAGAAGCCTTATCTATCAGTATAACTGTAAGAGAAGTCAGAACTTCGACATGACAATTTTGATGAGAATACACTTTTGTGTATACCAGTGTAAAATGCTTTACTAAAAAAGACTGAATGAGAAGTTTATAAATCCCAAGGAGTGAATAACCAATGCGTTTTCTTGTTTAATGATATATGTATTAAATAATAATTTTGTAAAACATAAAAGTCACTATTATTTATTGTTGCTTGCGACCTTTACCAAGACCCTTGGACATGGGAGTAATAAGGCACAGAGTCAAGGACACAGAGTCAGGAGTCAGACCAGTGGCAAAAGCAGACTCCTTTATTGCAGGAACTGGGAAAATCTTTGTACTGCCTTCTCAGCATCCCATTGGCTCTCAAGTAGCCAGATGTGGTACTGTTTGTTTCTCATTGGCTCACTCCATCACCTGATCCAGTATCAGTGGTCTCTATCCATGCTGGCAGATTCTTGGCTGGCTCAGGGAGGAAGTATCAGCGTTTGTGCCAACATTGTGGCTGGGCCTGCTTGGATAAGTTCCTCCAACAATTTATGCTCAACCATTCCAAAATACATGAAAATTTTTATTATTTTATTTGGGTGGTTGTATCGTTGTCACATCTCTCATTTTCCCTTTCCTCCCTCCAGACCCTTTCACATACCCATTCTTATTCTCCTTCAAATTCATGCTTTCTTCATTAATAGTTGTTACATGCCTACATTTGTGTATATGATTGTTTTTAATATAAGCAACCCAATCGGTATAATGTTATTTTGTTGGCTTGCTTTCTTGGCTAAGAAGGAATATATAACCCTTACACGAAAGTTTAAGAACAAATAAATAGAAGAGTACACAGACAAACAACCTAGACGAACTACCAATGAATTTAAATACAATTGACTTGGATCAAATATGTAGTCATAACACTGAAGACAACTTGTATGTGAAAATAGATAATATATGCATTTTGTATTATAATACTTAAAAAAGTGCATCGATGTTAAAAAGCAAGAAAGTATTTGAAGTTGAAAGAGTGTGCAGAGGCATATTTATTAAATGGAAACAAAGTGAAAGGAAGCATGAGATTAATCAATTCGACCTCAAAATTAAGAGATTATTTCATTGTAAAATGCAATTCACTTTGAAGATACACCAGAGGGGAATTCATATGCATTAGCGAAGGGTTTTGACACATATCAACCAAATTTCCAAATTGCAAGAAATATTTTAGAGAAATGCAGGTGTCTTGGGAGACCTTAACAATATGCACAATCTTTTATATGTCCAAAGGGCAAAATAATACAAAAAAGATCTAAAAATCATAACATATGTTTCAGTAAAAAGTGCTCATATATCAGGTACAAAGAAAGGGAGATGTGCCAGTTTTCAAACATTGAACTGTGTGAAAGCCAACAATGACTAAAAATCACAACGCCACGATTTGTGTTGGGAAGAACCACAAAATGACAATGTCGGTTATCACATCACCAGTAAGCACTTAGTATTCAGAGCGTGCCAGTAAATTCATTAAAAACTTCATGTATATCAATTTTTTCTCCTAATAACACTTTTATTGAGATTGTGTTATTATCCATTTTACATATGACAGCATACTGACTTCAATTATGCTTTTCCCAGGGTTGCATGGGTGGTCACAGATAATTTCTTTGGTTATCAAACAGGGTCCTATGGTGGACTTGCAGACTTCACACCCAGAGTCTCTAATTCAGAAATGGACTGTTAGGGCGAGATAGCTTGCGTTTCTAGCAGTTGCCAGGTGACGCTGATATGGATGGTCCAGGACCCTGAACACAGAGAAACTCTGGCCAAGGTGATGCTAAGCACAGTGCCTTTATCTCTTATACTGCTTAGAAACAGAAATTTCAGAAGCCAGGTTCTGACAAAAATGCAATAAATTTAGAAATTTATAATTAGCAAAGCTAAAAAAAGTGGTGCTAGAAAATTTAATTAAAAATAAAAAGCAATCATTGCCAAGTTAATCAATTTAATGCATTTCCAATTAAAATTCCAATTGGATTTTTTTCTTTGAACATGACAAAATGATTCTAAACTCCATGTGGTTGAATATAATGGAAAAAATAATAACCAAGACAAATTAGAAAGGAAGAGTATTTAGGGGTGACTTATTTCACCATATAATAAAACATTATAGATTGCTGTATAAGATTGCATAGCCAGCAAATTTTCATTTCATGCTTATATGAAATCTCCACTGGAAGAAAGCTTTGGTGTGTGACAAGGAATATGTCAACAACACAGATGAGGAAGGGGCACATCAAAGACTAGAGAGTGTAGAGTCTTATGGAAGAAGAAACTGCCTAAAAATGCTAGCAGTTAAATCAGATGGAGGAACCCTGTGTGACCTGGGTGAAAATACATGGGGATGCATTGTCTGGAGCCTGGTCAACTTATCCAATGCTGGGAAAAGAATGGGAAGCTCAGAGGTGCTTAAGTACTTCATAGCATGTGGGAGAAATAGAACCGACAAGAATAAAGTTCTGTGGATCAAGAGTATGAATTAAAAAGAATTTCCACATCTGATTTTCCTCTTCCCTGTTCTTCTCCCTATTTATGTCACGAGCAGAGTGATGTTTGTCCCAAGAAACAATATAAACATGTGCTATTTTTGTTTTTGTTTTTAGACAATCTATAGGGAAATGAGATGGTGAAAGCATTCAGGGAGGCAATGGATGAATCTTCGACACATTTAGGGTGCATTCTGACAATGTAAGGGTCTTCAGTCTCAGAATGACAACTGTTTTGTTCTTCAAGTTTTATGAAAAAGTTGACAGTACAAGAGGCAAAGCATCAAATGTTCTCAGGGACAATTTTCTTAGTTGGAAAATAATCCCTAAACCAAGATCCTGGCTCCAATAAATTTAAAGTGTAATCAGTGAAACAGGGTCACAACCCAGAAAAGAAAGGCATGGATGAGAGTGATAGCCTCACAGTCAGGCTAGAAGAGACCCCAGTCAAAACCTAGCAAAGGTGGCAGGGAAATATCAATGTAACTGATGGAATAGCTGATGTAATGAAGACTTTTATTTTTATAGGGCAGGCATTAAAGGAAAACATTTTAAGAGAGAAAATATAATTCATTGGTAATTTCTGTTAAAACAAATATATGCAATAAATAGATATGACTGATCCAAAGTATGTAGCTTTGCTATAAATGGTTATCAATAAAGTCCTTTACTCAGGAAAATGACCACAGGTACCTGGTTACTTCTGATGGAGGATGGAGAGGCTGATAAAAATGAACTCTAAATCCCATTTATAGTAACAGAAAATGATTGGAAAATACTCAAAATCTTTATACTATAAACAGTAAGGACATGGTTTCTAGGCTAGAGAGATTAATTTAGAAATATATGTTAGACTTAGTTGCTAAGTTCCTTGACACAAAAGCCTAAGAGAACTTGAGTTCAGACTCCCAGCCCCACACAAGCCAGGACCAGCACTAGATGTCTCTAATCCGAGTGCAGTGGAGAGAGGTAACATATTGGGATTTGTGGCTCTCACTGGCTAGCCATCCTAGATGAATTTTTCTGAGGTTTAGATTTCGTGAGAGAATCTTTCTCTTAAAAAAAAAACAAAGGGAGAGAGAGAGAGAGGGAGAGAAAGGGAGAGGGAGAGACTGCATGCTCATGTGTATTCTCATTAGGTATATATCTGTATATTTCCTCAATCACACACACACATACATACACACACACACACACACACACACGGATGCACTTTAAAAGTACATAAACTGACTGTCTGCAGAAACCAAAACTGGGGGGACTGAAAGCCTTGCCAGAGTGACTGGTTGTAAATACTGCTTTTTAAATGCAATGTCTCCAACTGTTCTGTTTCCCTTAATGTTTTCATGAAAAACTAAAAGCCCATGTGGTTAACAAATCATGTTGTATTCCCATTAGCAATATGTTAAGTTTCAATTCAACATGAAAAATGTTTTGGGTTTATGGTTGTGAGCAGTTCTACCTCAAAATATCTTTCCATGTTTTCAAGCCATCTTCTTCAAGGCCTTGGAAGATTTTTCTTGTTTCTGTAAAGAAACACATGCACATTTGAATGAAAACAGAAATAATATGGTTAAGAGTTTCTACAAATAAAATGGCAGATCAATGACCAAACGGATCAGTTATTCTCCGTAATTTTTTTTTTAACAGTAAGTTCCAAGGACTTGAAGAGATGTTTCTAAGGTTTAGAAGCTCTTCCAGAGGGCCTGTGTTTGTTTCCTATACCCATGCCTGTCATCTGAGAGCAGATCCAGAAGATGTGACAGGCTTTCTGATTTCCAAGAACACCTGAACTCATATGCATAAACACACATACACACACACACACACACAGGTACGCATAGATGCATGCATACTCACACACACTCATACATTTGCACATACATACTCACACACAGGTATGCATGCATACACACATATGCACACACATATGCATATACATTCACACACGCACACACACACACACACACACCACAATTTTAAGAGGCTTTTAAGAAAGCCAGATAAGTTCAACACTTTCATTTTTAGAAACTACCCTCTTGTTCTAGATGACAAGCAAAATCTCAAGGTTCTGCCCACACAGCAGGCATTGTTCATAATAGTAGATATGTTGAGTTCAAGGCAAAGATCATGAAAGGGGACAACTGAGTGTTCTTTAGTAGCTGCATAAGAAATCTATAGGAAAAACTTGAAAATTTTCTTTTGTCATGCATAGGAATGAACAAATACACTCACAACATTCAATGAACTACGGCTAAAATTAACTTCTTAGCAGGATGCCATTGTTTTCAACTCAATGGACACATGCAACATCCTGACAAAATAGCTATTGCTCCCTAGCTAAGTAGGACCACCCACCTGCTCACTAAACCCTAAAGAAGCCGTGCGTGACCATACCCATGGTAGCCGATATTTATGATCAAGCTTTCCTCATTTTTACTAATTCTATAAGGATTACAATGATAGTTCATGTTCTGTGTTTTATTTTAGACTTATTTCTTCTAATAAATCTGTGTGTTTTTATAATTATTTAGCTCTTTTAGAATACGTAGTATCTCCAAATACTTGTCATTGCCTAATAGGATTAGAATTTTACATTTCATTAAGTATATATTATTAACATCTGGCTTTTTGCTTAAATTATCTTGTAGATATCATTCCACATACTTTATGTAACTTTCTTTCATTTTACACTGTTTTGTATCTTTATATTTGAGATTGTAATATTATTATATAATTTCTACATCCCTTTCCTCTACGCAAAGCTTCCCACATACCATTCCTGGCTTTCTTTTTTTTTATTATTATTATTTTCTAAGTTTTTTATTTACATTCCAAATGATTTCCCCTTTCCCATTTCCTCCCTCCCCGAAAGTCCCATAAGCCCCCTTCCCTCCCTCTGTTCCCCATTCAACCCCCTCTCACTTCTCTGTCCTGGCATTCCCCTACATCCAGTCTTTCCAGGACCAGGGGTCTCTCCTTCCATCTTCTTGGAAATCTATTGATATGCGAATTGTGTCTTGGGTATTCTGAGATTCTGGGTTAATATCCCCTTATCAGTGACTGCATACCATGTGTGTTCTTTTGTGATTGGGTTACCTGACTAAGGATGATATTTTCCAGTTCTGACCATTTGCCTAGGAATTTCGTGAATTCCTTGTTTTTAATTGCAGAGTAGTGTTCCATTGTGTAAATATACCACATCTTCTGAAGCCATTTCTCCATTGAGGAACATCTGGGTTCTTTCCAGCTTCTGGCTATTATATATAAGGCTGCTATGAACAGAGTGGAGCATGTGTCCTTATTGCATGCAGGTAAAGCCTCTGGGTATATGTCCAGGAGTGGTATAGCTGGATACTCCGGGAGTGTCATGCCTAGTTTTCTGAGGAACCGCCAGACTGATTTTCAGAGTGGTTGTACCAGCTTGCAATCCCACCAGCAGTGGAGGAGTGTTCCTCTTTCTCCACATCCTCTGCAACACCTGCTGTCTCCTGTGTTTTTGATCTTAGCCATTCTGACTGGTGTGACGTGGAATCTCAGGGTTGTTTTGATTTACATTTCCCTAATGACTAAGGATGTTGACATAAAACCAGACACACTGAAACTAATAGAAAGGAAACTAGGGAAGAACATTGAACATATGGGCACAAGGGAAAATTTCCTGAACAGAACACCAATAGCTTATGCTCTAAGATCAAGAACTGAAAAATGGGACCTCATAAAATTACAAAGTTTCTGTAAGGCAAAGGACACTGTCAAAAGGACAAAGCAGCAACCAACAAACTGGGAAAAGATCTTTACCAACCCTACATCCGACAGAGAGCTAATATCCAATATATACAAAGAACTCAAGAAGTTTAAGACTCCAGAGAGCCAAATAACCCTATTAAAAATGGGGTACAGAGCTAAACAAAGTGTTCTCACCTGAAGAATATCTAATGGCTGAGAAGCACCTAAAGAAAAGAACAAGATTATTTCCTATGCACATAGCTCTGAGGAATTACTCTCTCTATGGCTGCAAATTTGGAAGAATATTTGACCTCTGCAATGCTATGAGCAGTCAGCGATCCCCATCTAGAAGTGTCCACAAAGAGAACAGAGGCATCAATTTCCAATTAAAGAAATTCATAGCCTTTTATTTTTTAAAAATTGTTATATACATGAAAATTGCACATACACATATGTAATGCACATATACACACATATATGTGTGTGTGCATGTATGCATGTGTGTGTATAAATATATATGTGTGTATATATATGTATATGTATACATATATGTATATGTATATGTATATGTATATGTATATGTATATATGTGTGTTTGCATATATGTATATGTGTGTATGCATACACACATATATATAACCTGGTCAGTCTGTGTATACGAACATTTGGTATTGGATTACTAAGGTGTGCTGTTTCCTGTAGAAGACTGTTTCTTCCATGAACTGAATTCCTTAATTTCCATGGGTTATTGGTTTGGATTGGAGGCCTACTGGACTTTCTTTCCCCTGGCCAATTTGTCAGGTCTATGGCCTTCATTAATCAGCCCATGTTTGAGCAGTCATATGGGTAAAACTTGAAACTTTACGGGTGTAGCTTCTCATGTTACTAGGAGATACAATCTCAGAAGAAACTCCCTAATCCTCTGGCTCCTATAATCCATCCTCTTCTTTCCCAGTGCTCCCTGAGACTTACGTGTTAGATAATTTGATATATATTTCTATCGTTTTGTACTGGACTCCATAACTCTGCATTTTGATTGTTTGTGGTTTTCTATAATGATTTCTGTTTGCTGCAAAGAGTAGTTTTCTTTATGATATGTGTTGACTACATTTACCTTTGAATATAAGAACAAATATTTGGAATATAGTTAGGAATTATGCTGGTTTTACAAAATGGTGGTTGTCAGTTCTCCTCCAAGACAAACAACATTACTAGCTCTGAGTAGTTACTGAGGTTTCCAGTGCCAAGCATAATTTTCCTGTTTTTGACTGGGTCTTAATTCCAAGTAGAGAGGTAGTGGTTATTGCCAATGTATGCATGCCATACTATACCATTAGGGTTACAATGCCATAATGGTCATTGAGCTGATTTGTAGGGATAATAGATTGGTATTATTGCTTGTTGCTTCCATCATTTGGAAGCTTTCATGACACCTTCCAGTACTAGAAAACCTAGATCTTAGGGAAGGAAGCAATCAGGTCAATTCCAGCTCAGGGCATCTCAACCTAGGTCTATAGTGGGGGCAATAAGTGCAGTTGCAACAAGATAATGTTTTGGGAGTCCCATTGACAACTCTGCTAACTCAAGAAGATGGCTGGTTTCTCATGCCTGGCATCAGGATTTCTGTTAGGTGATCTTTGGCTCTTGGAAGTGGCAATGTCAGTGCAGATGAAAACATTTCATTTAAGCTTTACATATTTATACTCTATCATGTGTATATGAAAGGTAATTTTTAGATAAACAGCAAATAGCATGACTCCTTATAAAAATTCCAAACATTGTTTCTATTGTTTTGCATTTCTCCATTCTTTCTGTGTTTATCTCCATTCCCCATCCCTAAGAACCACTTTTTTTCCAATTTCCACATCAAGTCTCCTATATTCTATTTCCTTCAATATTTCTCCCCAACCCCTCTACCTAATAATCTATCTTAGCTTACTCTCCTGCTTTCTGTTGTTATTCCAGAATATATACTCACATTTGAAGATTTGGAGCTAGAAGCCTCTGATGAATGAAAACATTCACAAATTGTATTTCTGGGTCTGGATGATGTCAATCAATATGATCTTTTCAAGATCTTT
This sequence comes from Tokudaia tokunoshimensis, assembly GCA_036184795.1. Taxonomy (NCBI): domain Eukaryota; kingdom Metazoa; phylum Chordata; class Mammalia; order Rodentia; family Muridae; genus Tokudaia; species Tokudaia tokunoshimensis. Next base: position 16,178,608 of record BTHU01000017.1, on the reverse strand, counting down.
TTTACTTACCTGCTAAATTTCATGATTTATACCTGGATAGTTATTTATTTATTTATTTATTTTAATTTTTTTATTTTATTTTCTATATTCTTTATTCACAATCCAAATGATTTCCCCTTTCCCAGATACCCCTCCCCAAAAGTCCCATAAGCCCTCTTCCCTCTCCCTGTTCCCCATTTACTTAAGAATTTCATGAATTAATTGTTTTTAATTGCTGAGTAGTATACCATTGTGTAAATATACATGGAAAATATCACTAACAGAATTGAAGAAATATATAGAAAAACACGTTAAGATTGACTATTTCATGGAAAAATTATACAGATAAAATGGTAGGCATAAAAATATTCCTAAGTTGATTGAAAGTGGAATTATAAACATTTTCTGATAAAATTGAAAATTTACAAGGAATTATTTCTGATAAAACTCAAGAAATATATAGAAAAACACATTAAAACTGACTATTTCATGAAAAATTATACAGATAAGATAGTAGGCATAAAATATTCCTAAATTGCTTGAAAGTAGAAGTAAAAACATTTTCTGATAAAATTGAAGTTTTACATGGAAAATATCTCTGATAAAATTGAAGAAATTTATACAGATAAATTGGTAGGAATTAAAATATTCCTAAGTTGATTGAAAGTAGAATTATAAACATTTTCTGATAAAATTTAAGATTTACACGGAAAATATTTCTGATAAAATTGAAAAAAAAATATGGAAAAAGATTAAAATTGAAGATTATCATGAAAAATTATACAGGTAAAATGGTAGGCATAAAATATTTCTAAGTTGATTGAAAGTGAAATTATAAACATTTTGTGATAAAATTGAAGATTTACCTTGAAAATATCTCTGATAAAATTGAAGATATATATAAAAAACGTGTTAAGATTGAATATTTCATGGAAAAATTATACAGATAAAATGGTAGGCATAAAAATATTCCTATGTTTTTTGAAAGTGGAATTATAAACACTTTCTGATAAGATTGAAGATCTCCAAGGAAAATATTCCTGAAAAAATTCAAGAAATATACAGAGAAACATGTTAAAACTGACTATAACATGGAAAATTATACAGACAAAACAGAAGGTATAAGAATGTTCCTAAGTTGATTGAAAGTAAAATTGTCTGATAAAACTAAAGATCCACGCCCCCCCCCCCGACGAAACCAAAGTTCTACATGAAAAACACCTCCACAAAATCGAAGAAATACACAGAACAAATGTTAAAATTAAAGATTATCATGGAAAATAATACAGTCAAAATGGTAGACACACAAACATTACTGAATTGAAAGAGGAGTCACAAACATTTTTTGATAAAATCGAAGATCCACATGAAACAGCTCTGTTAGACTATGTTTTTTGTTGGGGAATTGAGTCTATTGACATTATAAGATATTAAGGAATAGTGATTGTTGCTTCCTGTTATTTTTGATGTTATTTTAATTTTTGATGTTTGTTTAATTATCTTCTTTTGGATTTCTTGAAAGAAGACTATTTTCTTGGTTTTTCTAGGGTGCAGTTTCCCTCCTCACATTGGCATTTTCCATCTAATATCCTTTGTGGGGCTGGATTTGTGGAAAGATATTGTGTAAATTTGGTTTTATCATGGAATACCTTGGTTTCTCCATCTATGGTAATTGAGAGTTTTGCTGGGTATAGTAGTTTGGGCTGGCATTTGTACTCTCTTAGGGTCTGTACGAGATCTGCCCAGAATCTTCTGGCTTTCATAGTCTCAGGTGAGAAGTTTGGTGTAATTCTGATAGGCCTGCCTTTATAGGTTACTTGACCTTTTTCTCTTACTGCTTTTAATATTCTTTCTTAGTTTAGTACATTTGGTGTTTTGATTATTATGTGCCGGGAGGACTTTCTGGTCTGGTCCAATCTGTTGGGAGTTCTATAGGCTTCTTGTACGTTCATGGACATCTCTTTTTTTAGGTTAGGGAAGTTTTCTTCTACAATTTTGTTGAAGATATTTACTGGCCCTTTAAGTTGGAAATCTTCGCTCTCTTCTATACCTATAATCCTTAGGTTTGGTCTTTTCATTGTGTCCTGGATTTCCTGGATGTTTTGGCTCAGGACCTTTTTGCATTTTGCATTTTCTTTGACTGTTGAGTCAATGTTTTCTATGGTATCTTCAGGCCCTGAGATTCTTTCTTCTATCTCTTGTATTCTGTTGTTGATGCTTGCATCTATGACTCCTGAATTCTTTCCAAGATTTTCTATCTCCAGAGATGTCTCACTTTGTGATTTCTTTATTGTTTCTACTTTCATTTTTAGATCCTGGATGGCTTTGTTCAGTTCCTTCACTTGTTTGTTTGCGTTCTCCTCTAATTCTTTCAGGGATTTTTGTGTTTCCTCTTTAAGGGCCTCTACCCGTTCACCCATGCTCCCCTGTATTTCTTTCAGGGATTTTCGTATTTCCTCTTTAAGGGCCTTTACCATTTGACCCATGTTCTCCTGTATTTCTTTAAGGGAGTTATTTATGTCCTTCTTAATATCTTCTAACAGCATCATGAGAAGAGACTTTAAATCCAACTCTTTCTTTTCCGGTGTGCTGGGACATCCGGGACTTGCTGTGGTGGGAGAACTGGACTCTGATGTTGCCAAGTAGCCTTGGTTTCTGTTGGTAGGGTTCTTGTGCTTGCCTTTCGCCATCTGATTATCTCTGGTGTTAGTTGGTCTTATTGTCTCTGGCTGGAGCTTGCCCCTCCTATGGGCCTCTAAACCTGTGTCTACACTTCTGAGAGACCAACTCTCTTTTGGCAGGGTCTGTGCACAGTAGGTTGTGGAGCTGTCTGGTTCCCTGCTGCAAAAAGCGGCTGGAAGGGAAGACTCCTGTCCCAGTCACTCCAATGACCATATGCCTTGTGTGCTCCTAGCTGTACCCCTCCAGAGAGAAGGTAGAGCATATATGTACCACATTTTCATTATTCATTCATTGATAGAAGGACATTTGTGGTATTTCCATTTCCATTATTTTGATAAGAGCAGCCACATCCTTTGTCATATGCCAATGAGTAGAAAACTTAGGTAGGTCATACGGTAGAGTTATCTCCAGGTTTCTGAGAATTCTTAGAGATTTCCATGACAGTTGCTTCAGCCTTCAACCACACCTATAGTGAAAGAGGGTTCCCTTTGCCCCGCATCACCTCCAATATTTGTTCTCAGTGGTTCTGTCAACGTTTGCCATTCTGACAGGACAAGAAGAAATTGTTTTCATCTGCATTGTTCTAATTGCCAGGACAATGAACAGTTTTAGAGCAATTTGAGAACACTTTCTTCAGGTTGCAGTCTCATTTTTTCAAATGGATCATGTTTCAAATGGTTTTTATTCATTTATTTTGTTGTTTTTTTATTTTGCTGTTGCTATTTGTCACACACACTCTCTCTCTCTGCATATAAGTGTATGTATATATATATATATATATATATATACACTTATATATAAAATCATATATATATATGATTTTATGATTCCTCATAAAAATTTCAAACATCCTTACCATTGTTTTACCTTTCTCTATTTTTTTTCTGTATTTAACTCCATTCCCCATCCCTAAAGAGCCACTTCTTTTCCCATTTCAGCATCAAGTGTATATATGATATACTTACCTGCTAAATTCATGATATATTGGACATTAATTATCAGTCAAATGAAGAGCTGCCTAAGAACTTGTTTCTTTAGCTGTGCAAAGTTTTTAATTTTTAGTTTTACCAAGACCTACTTGTTAATTGTTGGCCTTAATTCGTGGGCATATGGCGTACTGTTCAAGAAGTCATTTCTTATACTTTCCAAAAAAAGTGCCTATGTTTTCTTCTAGCATGCTCTGTGTTTTAGGTTTCATGTTTAGGTTTTTCACTTTTTGTAAGTTAATTTTAGTGCAAAGTGCTATGAATACTAGCAGAATTTCATCATTCTGTGCTTGGAAAGCCAGTGTTTCTAAAACTATCTATTGAAGATGATTTCTTTTTGCTAGCTTTGGGTTTGGTGTTTGTAAAGTCTTAAGTGGTAGAAGTTGCATGTACTGGGTCTTTGAATAATGTTTTACTGGTTGATGTGTTGTTTTGATCCAGAACATTTTTATTACTATGGATTTATATTATATCTAAAGAGCTTGCAAATGCTATATCATTATTATTTTTGCTCAAGAGTTTTGAGTATGTGGATATTATATTGTTTCATATGAACTTTAGGATAGTTTTACTTATTTCTGTGAAGAATCAAATGGAGGTTTGATTATGATCACTTTGAATCTGTAAAGAGGTTCTGATAAATCTCAAGGTTACAGGTTAATTGAGACTGCTGGTTCTCCTACAGGGTCGCCCTCCTCCTCAGCTTCTTCCAGCCTTTCCCTAATTCAACCACAGAGGTCAGCAGTTTCTGTCCATTGGTTGGGTGCAAATATCTTCATCTGACTCTTTCAGCTGCTTGTTGGGTCTTCTGGAGTGTGGTCATTATAGGTCCCTTTTTGTGAGCGCTCCATAGCCTCAGTAATCGTGTCAGGCCTTGGAACCTCCCCTTGAGCTTGATCCCACTTTGGGCCTGTCACTGGATCTTCTTTTCCTCAGGCTCCTTTCCATTTTCATCCCTGCAGTTTTTTTCAGACAGCAACAGATATGAGTCTCAGTTTTGACTGTGTGATGGCAATGCCCTCCCTCACTATCTTCCTTCTTGAGGTGTGCTCTATAAGTTCCCTCTCCCTACTGTGGGGCATTTCATCTATAGTCCCTTCCTTTGAGTCCTAAGAGTCTCTCACCTCCCAGGTCTACCACCAACCAGGCAGCATACACGAGCCAATGTGAGGCCCCCAACACACATACAGCAGAGGATTGCTGGGTCTGGGTTCAGTCAGAGAAGATGTACCTAACCCGCAAGAGACTGGAGAACCCCGGGAGTTTAGAGGTCTGTTTGGGTAGGGGTGGAGGATAGGGACATCCTTGTGGAGACAGGAGGTGGGGAGGAGGTATGAGATGTGGAACTGTCAGAGGGTGCACTGGGGGTTGGGGTCGGGAATAAAATCTGGAATATAAATAAATAAATAAATAAATAAATAAATAAATAAATAAATAACCAAAAAAAGAGCTTCTGATAAAATGGTCATTTTTAAAATGTTAGTTCTACCAATCCATGAGCATGAGATATCTTCCCATTTTCTATTGTCTTTATATCTTTCTTCAGAGGTTTAAATTTTTTATTATACTAATCCTTCACTGCCTTAGTTAGGTTTATTCCTAGTCTTTCCCCCTTTGCAACTATTGTGAATGGGACTGTGTCCATAATCTCCTTCTCTGTATGCTTGTTTGTGGGGTGTATATGAAAGCTATTGATTTCTTCAAGTTTATTCTATATTGTGTCACATTGCTGAATTTGCTTATTATTTTTAGAAGTTTTCCATTAGAATTTTGTGTATCTTTAATGTATAGTATCATGTTATCTGAAAATAGAGATAATTCGAATTCTACCTTTCCCTTTTGTATCCTGTCAACTTTTCCACTTTCTTTATTGCTTCAGTTAATGGTTTAAGCAAATAGTTGGAAATGTGTAAAGACAATGGACATCTTGTCTTGTTCCTTACTTCAATGGTATTGATTCAAGATTTTCTCCATTTTTAATGATGCTGGCTATAAGATATGTTGTGCAGTATTTTTCATTGTGTTAGAGTATATTTCTTCCATCTTACATTTTCTAGGACTTTTATGATGAAGGTATGTTGGGTTCCCCATGCCCCCAAAGGCTTTTTTCAGCATGTATTGAGATAATCATGTGACTTTTTGTCTTTAAGTTCATTTATGTAGTGTACTACATTAATTGGTCTTCATATATTGATTCATCTTTGCATTTCACGGATAGTGCCAACTTTTTCATACGGAATAATTTTTTTAATGTAAGTCTGTATTTTGTTTGCAAGCATTTATTGAGTATTTTTTGAGTACACATTCATTATAGATATTGGCCTGTAGTATTCTTTTTGTTTTTGTATCTTTATGTATCTTGGGTATTAGGGTGATATTGGCTTTGTAGGAGTATTGGGCTTAATCTTCTGTATCTTTTTGGAATAGTTTAAAAAGGACTAGCTGTATGTCTTTGAATATCTAGTACAATTCTGCTGTGATTCCACATGATCCTGGTCTTTTGTAGGTGGAAAGGATTTTAATTACTATTTCAGTCTCTTTATTTCTGGTGACTCTGTGTTCGTTGTTGACTTCTTGGCTCAATCTTGGTGGTTTGGCTGAGTCGAGCAATTCATCCATTTCTTTTAGGTTTTCCAGCTTAATGGAGTACAAATTTTTAAAGCATCTGGTTTTTTTTTTTTCTTCTAATTTTTTGTCTTTGTCACGATGCTTACTGTACTTTTCTGACTCTGTTAATTTAGATTACATACCTTTTCTTTGTATTTTTTGGTTAATGGTTAATTTTTATAACTTTTTAAAGCTGAGATAATGTTACATCACTTTACCCTAATTTTCATTTCTCCAGCCTCTCCCAGCTGCTTTCCCTCCTGCCCACCCATGTCCCTACATTCTCAATTTGAAAGCCACTTTTCTTCAATTATTATTGTTTTACACAAAAAATTGAGAGAGTATATGTATGTGTGTATAATCAAATATGTATAAATACAGCTGGGTTGATTGGCTTGCTAGAATATACATATTTCAAGTCACTATGATATGGAGAAGCAATAATGAGACTTATCACTGAAGAGGGTAATTTTCCTTCCTCCAACAGTCATTAAATTCCTGAAGTTCTTTGTCTAGTGAAGGGATAAAGTAATTTGCCTCTTACCCACTAGCATATCCATATGATACTGCTACTTTTCCAGTATTGTGTATGCAGCTATTTCTAGGAATGAATTAACAATAGTCTGTCCGGTATTCTGGCTTTTACAATCTTTCCAACTCCTCTTTAGCAAAGTTCCCTCAGAAGTAAATGCAGGAACTGTGAATGTAAAAGTATCTATTGGTTCTACATTCCCCATTATCTGTTTTTATCTGTATTGTGTCTAGGTATGGTTTTCATTGATGTTCTCTATTTGTTTTAATGAGAGGCTTCTTTGATGAGGATGGTAGCCACACTTATCTGTAGATATAAGTATAATATTTAGAATTCAATAAGGAATTATGCCAGTTTCACAAATTATTATTATTATTATTATTATTATTACTACTAATTTTACTGATTATGACCTCAACTAGACCCAGGAAGTTGACTAGGTTTCCAGTTCCCAACAATTAGATAATTGTTGGTTGTTACAGGTATATGAGTGCCAGTTATCCACCTTTAGTCTTGTCTTTCTGGTAATTATTATGGTTCATAGGTACTACAGCTAGGTAAGATTGTTTAATTGTTTTCCTACCTTAGCTAATTGCATAGTATTTTTCTAGAAACATTGAATCTAAGCCACAAGAAAAAGGCTTTCGGGGAAGATCCAGCTAGAATCACCTATATACTAAATCCTAAGTATGTGGTGCCTTCAGCAATATAGGCACACCTTCAAACTTTGAGAGGAAATCAAGGGTTATTTATAATCTACATTGGTTTGGGCGTCAACTGGATTATCTTGACTAGCCATTCAAAAGGAACATGCTTGCACCTGGTACTAGGCTTTGTGTGAGTCCATAGTTCTTGTGGGAGCATTGCCAACCCAAGAGGCTTAATATCTTGTATATTATTGTTGTTTAAATATAGTAAAATAGGATCATGGAGATGTATGGAATCAACAGAGAAGGGAATTTTGAGTACAAGTAATCTAAAGGAGAAAATGGGAAATTCAGGGGTTCTAATTAGGGAGGGGAGAATGATAAAAGCAAAACAAGGAGAGAGGAAGATAAAATAACAATGAGAATGTCTGGAAAATAAAAAAAACATATTAACAATCTGGCTTAAAAAGAAACCTATAATGCATGTAATCAGGTTTACAAGTAAAACATTCATAATTTAAATAAAATTTTATTTGTAAATGATCTATTGCTAGGTGATACAGTTAGTAATTCATCTCTCATAGCAACCCTCCATCATAATGATTACTAGCTAGTAAAAAGGAGTTTACAGTTCAGTTTGAGCTTGATTTCTCTTCAACCTATGATAAAGGTGCAGGGTAGTTATAGCAATCGGATCTTAATATCTAGGTCTGAGGAATAATGAGGAACATTAGCATTCCTTTGAGGACCCTACGTTTTGATTTCATAAGGTCTTTTAAATGTGGACGTACAAAATTTATGGCTGGATATACTTAGTTTGCAATGATATTTTGGAAAGAGCCTATTTTTAGAGTTTTATTATAAAATCAGTTCATTCTAGACAGTAACCTCCCAGTAACACATCATGTGAACATCCTATTGTCTATTAACAGTTCACTTGTAGCTCTTAGGTTTACATGTATAAAATATTTTAAGAAAATCTTTTAAGTGTTGTGACATAGAGGCCAAGGTTCACTTTACTCAGAAGGCAAGCCTGGGAATTCTAGTTTTCTTTGTCTTTCACCCTTATGTTCATTACTCAGGATATTTATCCAATGTCACCATATGTTCATGTATACAAAAAGAAGTCATTGTTCAGGCTTACATAGATATGAAAATATTGTGTATATTCAGCCAAAATGCATGTACATACACATGTATGGAACACACACACACACACACACGTGCACACACACACACACACACACACACACACACACACATATATATATATATATATATATATATATATATATTTCTACTTTCTATACCAGGTTATTTATGTATTAGTCCTTACAAAAACCATCAGATTCTTAGTCAATACAGGTTATAGTAAATTTGAAATCAGGCAGGTTTACTGTTCTAGTAGAACTTTTGGTTAAAAAAACTCTTTAGGATGCTACATGTATTTTGTATGTTTATACATGATATTAACTGTTTTGTGGGGAATCTGTGCATAGCTCTGCAGGTTACGCACATCTTACCTGGGTGGGACCTGCTGGTCCAAGAACACAGTAAGCCTTCAGATCTGAGTTTTCCTTAATATTCTTTTCTCAATATTACATCTCTTTTAATGTTTACACGCTTACAGCTATATGATTAATTTTTTCTTAAGTATGAATCCCTTTAATTTTAAGGATTCATTATTGATTTAATTTTTAATATTTTGTTGAGTAAATATATAGAAATCCAGCTGATATTTATATTGATGTGGTATCCTGAGACTGAGATAAAATTCCCATATTGGGCTTTTGTGTGTTTCTGGGATTTTGTAAGTGAACAATCTGTAAGTAGGCAGCTTAACCCCTTCCTTTCTCATCTGAATGTTGCTTATTCTGTTCACATACTACACAGCAGCGATTAGTACAGCCTCTACAATATGAACATCAACTCCAAAGAAGATAGCATTCTTTGCTGTTGTCTATAGTGTTTCCTGAGGATTTTTCATATTGGGGAGGCTCTCTTATTCCTGACATACTAAATTTGGAATATATATATATATATATATATATATATATATATATATATATATATATATTCAACTAACAGTAACTTTTGTAAAATATCTCTACATAGTCATAACTATCTTTTATATACATTTATGTTTCTTTCCATTTACAGATGTTTATGTTATTAAATTCTTGTTTCTGAAGTCACTGTCAAATATAATTGAATAATATACAGACCTGTATATTGTAAGTGCCTATTTTAAGAAGTGGGTGCTGGAGATAGAATCTAGACCCTCACACATTAGGCAAGTTTTCACTGCTAAGCTAAATTTATACACATAGTGTGTTAATCAACATGCAGCAGCTGTCTTCTGCTATGATCTAGTTTGTTTTTGTGCATATGATAAACCTTTTTCAGATGTTTTGTAGTGAGATTCCCACAAAAAGTGCTTCATCAGGATATTTTGTACTTCTTAAAAGAAAACCATATTACTTTATTATTTTGCTTATGGCTTTGTGTTATCTCTTATTTTCTCATATGAATGCATATAGGGATTTTTTTCTAACTTCACATAATTCTTCTTGATTTTTTTCTCATTTCATTTAAACTTTGTAAAAAACTTATTAGGTTAAAAAATCTAACCACATATTTAAGGGAAATAAAACCATAATTATAGACTAAATGAAGGAATAGCTTATATATATATGTATATATTATATACATATATATTATAATATTTAATTAGTTCATCTAAAAATATAGTTTTGTCATGTATTGCAATTATCTTCTGTGTACTTTTTGACATTCTAAATTTTCTGATAAGTGATAATACAATTTTATTGAGTTTAATTCTTAGATACATTAAAGGTTTTATTACTATTGTGGATAGTATTTTTCTTTTTACTTATGATTTCTGATTGACTGTTGCAGGTGCAATTAAATTTTTACAAGTACTTAAATTTTATCTTATGTAAACATTGTTGGGCTTGCTTAAAATGATGGTTATAGGTGTTTTTTTCTATGACCTTTTCAGAATGGTAAGCATCTCATTTGGAAATAATGATAGTTTTATCTTCCCCAATTTCCTCATTTTCTTTCTAATGTATTGACTCCAATCTTTAAACTGTCCTCACTATCCTTTTACCTGCTTCCTAACAGTCCTGTTTTAACAAGCAAGACTATGATCAGCAACTGTGAGTAGTCTGCAACTACCAATTATATTTTTCTATAAGAAGTCTTATTTAAATGGGTACCACTTGAATGTGTTTATGAAACCACTTGTGCCCAGAAATTTGGGTTTTAAATTTTCAAATGCATGTATTTTTTTAAATTGGACAGAATAACCACTGGTACAATTGGTTTTGAATTGTTGGCAAACATAGAATGGATCATATTATGTTCTAGATCTCTCTTGAGATGGGAGTGAACAGATAGCTCGTTTTCATTTACTTCTCCAGATACAGTCTCCCCTCCTTCTAGGCTCCCATTTACCTTTAGTGGCTCTCTTCCATAGCCTCTGCCATTTACACCCTTGGACTCCAGGTTCTTTGTCAAATGAGAGACACAGGTCAAAGATCAGCAACTGTTTGGGCTCATAAAAGTCTCATTCCATGCTCCATCCTTGCCTTATTGCGGATTTTCCTGCCTGCACTGAATACAGTCACTGCCCTTTGATGTATGCTATCCTGCCATAGCAAGAGTGTTAGATGCAATCATCTTTCCTGCTTACTGGGATCTCTGCATCTTTTGTTAATTCTCTTCACACATAATAAGTACCTGTTTAATGCTTCCTCATCAGTTTTTCTATACTGACAACATTTTTGGTAACTAATACTTTACATGTAATAAGAATTTTATGGTGATCCTTAAAAAAGACTCGTTTACTTATTTGTATGTGTTCATCTATATGTCCATCTCTATGATTCTGTATTTGCTTATATACGAGGAAGCTGGAAATGATGTTAGGTGTTCTCTTCTACCAGTCTCTGCTTCTCCTTTAATTTTGGACATTTGTTTAAATTTGAGAATCATATTTTCATGGCTAGACCTGAAACCAACAAGCCCCAGTGATCCCCTGTCTCCGCCTTTCTCAAAAGCAGAGTTACAGGAATGAGCTGGACACCCAGGTTTTATGCAGATGATGGGATTCCAACTCCAGTCCAGTTGCAGAATAAGTTCTCTTAAAAAAACATTCTATCTGTTTCATCTTCTCTGACTTCTTTTAGTCTTAAGTCCAGTTTCCTTTTGAAGCTTCTGCGGGCTGTAGGCTCATGCTTCTCCAACTAAAGATAGAAAAATAAAATGCAAACCATGACAGGAAAATTGAGAATTACTAAGTGCTAAATTTGAAACATTGACGAGAGAGAGAGAGAGAGAGAGAGAGAGTTGAATTCCACCATCTCTCCATTTAAACATCCAGAATGTACTCCACATTGCCCCAAGCCCCACGCCTTAGCTTGACAAGACATTAAGCCACCAGCATAGAAAACATGCAACTCAAAGTTCATAAGGGAAATTGGTCTGAAGTTCTTTTTCTTTGTTTGGTCTTTGTGTGGTTTAGGTTTAAATGTAATTGTGACCTCATAAAATGTATTGGATGGAGTTTCTTCTGTTTCTATTTGGTGGAATAGTTGGAAGAGTATTGGTATTAGGTCTTCTTTGAAGGTCTGACAGAATTTTCCATTATACCCATCTGGTCCTGGATTTTTGTTTTTTGTTTTGTTTTGTTTTGTTTTTTGTTTTTTTTTGGTTGGAAGATTATTAATGACTGCTTCTATTTTTTAAGGAATATGGAACTGTTTAGATGCTTCATTTGATCCTGTTTTAAATTTGGCACTCGGTACATGTCTAGAAAATTGCCCATTTCATCGAGATTTTCCAATTTTGTTGAGTATAACCTATTGTAGTAGGATCTCATGATTTTTTGAATTTCCACAGTTTCTGTTGTTATGTAAACATTGATACAAAACTACTCAATAAAATTCTTGCCAACCGAATCCAAGAACTCATCAAAATGATCATTCACCACAGTCAAGTTGGCTTCATCCCAGGGGTGGAGAGATGGTTCAATATAAGGAACTCTATCAACATAATCCACTACATAGACAAACTCAAAGAAAAAAAACACATGATCATTTCATTAGATGCTGAAAAAGCATTTGACAAAGTTCAATATCCCTTCTTGATAAAAGTCTTGGAGAGATCACGAATTCAAGTCCCACATGTAAACATAGTAAAAGCAATATACAGCAAACCAGTAGCCAACATCAAACTAAATAGAAAATTGAAGCAATCCCACTAAAATCAGAGGCTAGACAAGGCTGACCACTTTCTCTCTCACTATCTATTCAATATGTACTTCAAATTCTAGCTAGAACAATTAAACAATAAAATGAGTTCAAATGGATACAGATTGGAAAGGAAGAAGTCAAAACATCACTATTTGCAGATGGTAGGACTGTATACTTAAGTGAGCCCAAAGTTCCTACCAGTGAACTCCTAAAGCTGAAAAACAATGTCAGCAAAGTGACAGGATATAAAATAAACTCAAACAAATCAGTAGCCTTCCTCTACTCAAAGGAAAAATAGCCTGAGAAAGAAATTAGGAAAATGACACCCTTCACAGTAGTCACAAATAATATAAAATACCTTGGTATGACTCTAATTGAGCAAGTGAAAGATCTGTATGACAAGAACTTAAAGTTTCTGAAGAAAGAAATCAAAGAAGATCTCAGAAGATGAAAATATCTCCCATGTTCATGAATGGTTAGGATTAATATAGTAAAAATGACCACCTTGCTGAAAGCAATCTAAAGATTCAATGTAATCCCCATCAAAATTCCAATTCAATCCTTCATAGAGTTAGAAAGAGCAATTCTCAAATTCATCTGGAATAACAAAAATCCCAGGAGAGCAAAAACTATTCTCAACAGTAAAAGAACTGTGGAGTTACCATCCCTGACCTCAAGCTATATTACAGAGCAATAGTGATAAAAGCTGTGTGATATTGGTACAAAGAAAGGCAGGAAAATAAGTGGAATAGAATCTAAGACCCAGAAATGAACCTACGCACCTATGGTCACTTGATATTTGAAAAAGGAGCAAAAGCCATCCAGTAGAAAATAGATAGCATTTTCAACAAATGGTGCTGTTTCAACTTGATGTCAACATGTAGAAAAATGCAAACTGACCCATTCTTATCTCCTTTTACACTCAAGTCCAAGAGAATCAAGGACCTCCAAATAAAACTAGATACACTAACACTTGTAGAAGAGAAAGTGGGAAAGAGTCTTGAATACATGGGCACAGGGGAAAAGTTCCTGAACAGAACACCAGTGGCTTATGTTCTAAGATCAAGAATCTATAAATGGGACCTCATAAAATTGCAAAACATCTGTAAGGAAAAAGAAACTCTCAATAGGACAAAATGGCAACCAACAGATTTGGAAAAGATCTTTACAAATCCTATACCCAATAGTGGGCTAATATCTAATATATGCAAATAACACAAGAAGTTAGAATCCAGATAATCAAATCACCATGTTAAAAATTGGAGTACAGAGCTAAACAAAGAATTCTCAACTGAGAAATACCCAATGGCTGAGAAGCACCTAAAGAAATGTTCATCATCCTTAGACATCAGGGAATTGCAAATCAAAACAACCCTGAGATTACACCTCACACCAGTCAGAATGACTAGGATCAAAAACTCAGGTGACAGCAGGTGCTGAAGAGGATGTGGAGAAACAGGAATACTCCTCCACTGCTGGAGGGATTGCAAGCTAGTAGAACCACTCTGGAAATCATTTTGGTGTTTCCTCAGAAAATTGGACATAGTATTACCTAAGGACCCAACTATACCACTCCTGGGCCTATTCCCAGAAGGTTCTCCAACATGGAATAAGGACACATGCTCCACTATGTTCATAGCAGCCTTATTTATAATAGCCAGAAGCTGGAAAGAACCCAGATGTCCCTCAACAGAGGAACGGATACAGAAAATGTGGTACATTTATACAATGGCGTACTACTCCTCTATTAAAAACAACGAATTCATGAAATTCTTATACAAATGGATGAAACTAGAACATATCATCCTAAGTGAGGTAACCCAATCACAAAAGAACATATATGGCATGCATTCACTGATAAGTGGATATTAGCCCAAAATCTCTGAATACCCATGATACAATTCACAAACCACATGAACTTCAAGAAGAAGGAAGACTAAAGTGTGTGTGCTTTGGTTCTTCTTAGAAAGGGGAACAAAATTCTCATGGTAGCAAATATGGAGATAATGAGTAGAGCAGAGAATATAAGAAAGGTCATCTATAGACTGACCCACCTGGGGATTCATCTCATATACAGTCACCAAATCCCAACAATACTGTGGATGCCAAGAAATGCTTTCTGAAAGGAGCTTGATATAGCTGTCCCCTGAGAGGCCCTGCCAGGGCCTTAGAAATACAGGGGGGATGCTCGCAGCCAACCATTGTATTGAGTGCAGGGCCCCCAATAGAAGAGTTAGAGAAAGGACAGAAGGAACTGAGGGGGTTTGCAACCCCACAGGAAGAAAAACAATATCAACCAACCAGACCCCCCGCCCCCCAGATCTCCGAGGGAATTAAAGAGCCAACCAAGAAGTACACATGGCTCAAGCTGCATATTTAGCAGAGGATAGCCTTGTCAGGCATCAATGGGAAGAGGTTTCCTTGTTCCTATGAAGGCTTGATAGATGTCCCAGTGTAGGGGAATCAAGGGTGGGGAGGTGGGAGTGGGTGGGTAGGTGGAGGAACACCCTCATAGAAGCAGGAAGAAGGGGAACTGGATAGAGAGTTTCTGGGAGTGGGAGGAAACCAGGAAAGGGGATAACATTTGAAATGTAAATAAAGAAAATATACAATAAAAATACTAAAAGAAAAAAAAGAAAGCATGCAACTCTTCTGGTGCTTTATTTAACATGATACATACGTAATCCTAAGAATAACCCCATCTACACTTATTGGGCCAAACCACTCCTCTAAAATCCAGTATTCCTGCGGCTTGTTTGATCTGTTTATTGCCTTTTCTCACAGCCATATTTTAATACCATGATTAGAATTCAAAAGGCCCTTGGTCTTGTGAAGACTTGATTAGCCAGTGTAGTGTACACTGTGCTAGCACTGTGTGGTCGAAGTTGGTGGGTGGGGATAAAATATGATTATATATGCCTCTCCTACACATCCAGACTCCTCTAATACTCCACAATTCATCTGCCCCCCACAGCATGTCTTTTTGAATTTCATTGCTATTCAAAAGGAAGACTGGATCACTTAGATTAAGAGAATGCTTTTGTCAAAAGGTTTACAATGGTTCTTAATTTTCAAATTCATTTGCCCATCGAAGAAGTCTTCATTGAAACTACAGATGATGCTCTTACCCAGTGAGTGCCCTGGCTTTGCTTTTTAAGTCTGCTGTGGGGTCTTCTTCAACTCTAAAACATGTCCCTTCAGACTTTCGATTAGATCCTCACTCATGTCCTAGGTATAAATAAAAATAGAGGGAATTATTTGAAAATCACATGGCAGGCCTTCCAAGTATCTATCCAGCCTTGAATGAAAGCTATTCATTTATTCTTATTTTTATTATATTATAGACCTTTCAAAGTAGTTGAGCATCTGCCTTATGTACCCATCCTATGCACTCATAATTCGTACTGTAATATCATCCACTGACTCTTTATTAAATGGCCCTCTACCTGCAAGTGAATCTGCATCTTCACTAATGATATGAGCAACTAAAATTACTGATATGCAGTGCCCTCATAGAAATTATCTCTGTTACTGAAAACTGTGCACAAATCGACTCAAGAATTTAACTTTTAGCATATGGATGACACTAACACGCATAGCCCCAATAACTTTATTGAGTCACTGTAGAAAAACAATGGCATATTGTCTTGTTAGCAAGATTAAATATCAACAAGGGGTGGCCAAACACCAACCCAAAAAGATAGAAGCTATGTAGGGAGTAAAGCGGTAGTTACTAAAAACTAAGGAAACTGAGGAAACTCTTCCAATGGAATCCTTTGTTTAGAAGAATTCAGTCCTGATGACTCCATCAAAGAAAACAGAGATTAAGATGAAAACTTAGGCTGACATGAAAACTCAATCTTTCTCTCTCTTTTTTTTTTTTTTTTTTTTGGTTTTTCGAGACAGGGTTTCTCTGTGTAGCCCTGGCTATCTTGGAACTCACTCTGTAGACCAGGCTGGCCTCGAACTCAGAGATCCACCTGCCTCTGCCTCCCAAGTGCCGGGATTAAAGGCGTGTGCTACCACCGCTCTGCTTTCCTATGTGTTTTTCTTCCAATGGTAAGAGTCAGCAAGAACCGAATGATTGAAGGAACTAAGTGGTCACTAATTCTTGTGTCAGCTTCTAGGGACACTGAGGAAAACAGAATTGACAAAGTGGGTGTTGGTGGAAATGGTCTTTGTTCATACTTTATGGTAGAATTTGATGGCTATTGTTAGTGATATACAAAAAAGTATTTAAATATTGGAAGCAGGTAGTTAACCACCTGTAGCAGTGAAGAATCTAACAATCAGGCTTCTAAGCAACAAGTGTCCAGACAGGTACTTTTTACTCTACCTAGACATTCCCATGTACTTATTATTTGACTTTCTCCTTTCTTAAGCTTCAGTGCTTATGAGGCAATTTCACTGAAGTCTAAGATTAGGTGATTTTGCAGTGTGATCAACCAAATTTTTCTATGAAGACCCTGCTAGTGAGATGGTAGGTATATGGTATTAGTTTGAATGAGAAAAATCCCCATTGACTCATATAATGGAAGGCTTGTTCTAAAGTTGGTGTAAATGTTTGAGAAGAAGTAGAAGGTAGGCCCTTGTTAGAAGAAGTATGTCACTGAGTGTGGGCTTCATAATACTTGCACCATTTCCAGTCCCAGTTCCAGCATGCCCCACTTTTCTCCCTCTCTCTATCTCTCCTATGTTTGTTCTCTCCCCATGTCCTATGGTTATTTTCGAATATGTGAACTAATAGCTGATGCTCCAGTACCATGCTTCTTTGCCCAAAGCCATGCCCAATGCCACAGTGATCATGGTCACCAACCCTTTGAAATGGTAAGTCACAAATTAAATACTTTCTTTTATAAATTGGCTTGAGTTGGCCATGGTATTTTATCACAGCTATAGAAAAGTAACTAAGACAAGGTGGTTCCATCAGTACAGTCCATCACTGTTGTCATTACTTCTGTCATAGAAAATCATATATATATATATATATATATATATATACATATATATATACTACATATGATATATATATATGATATATATACTACATATGATATATATCATATATATATTATATGAAAATCATATATATATACATAGAAAAAAATTATATATATATTACTCTCAACCTCTGTAGTAGGACTTCCTTAGCATGTGTTCCAGTATGTTCCATCCAAATATAACTCCATATCTACCTTTATTGATGGATTGATGTTGTATTTTGACACAAATTTCTTCCCTCCCACTTTTCACCAATGATAAATAGTGGAGTGTGTGTGTGAAGTGATGTGTGTATGTGTGTGTATTATTTTTAGGAAATAGTTATTTAATAGTCTTTTTTAGAATATCCTTACTGTATAATCTATACACTGAAGGCCTCTCCTAAAACTTGGGTGTAATAAGTGTAACTTTTAAAATTTATTGTCATTTTTGTTTATTTGTAAATTACTTGTTTGTATGTGTACAGCTAGCATGTATGGAATTTCTAGGAGAGTCCAATAGAGGCCATTGAATCACCCAGAACCAAAGTTACAGAAAGTTTTTGAGCCATCATGTGGATGCTAGAAATCAAAAACATGTCCTTTGCAAAAATTAGAAAGTATGCTTAAACACTGAGCCATGTCTTAAGTACCATAAGTCTGTAACTTTGCCACAAGAAAAATAACCCTGTTCACAAAACAAAAATCCTATGATCAGAACACAAACTCTTCAAATTCGTGATTGTCATTTTTGTCTAAGTGCTCTTTTCATGCTAGTTGGAAGCACATCAATAAGGGATATTGTTAACATAAAATGAGATTGCCTCATATAACTAATATTTTTAACAAATACTTGTGAAGCCATGTGCTGACTGGATGGAAGATGGCAATTGCTTTACCCTAGAGCAATTCCAGTGGGAGATGATAGTGTTTGTTTTGTGAAACAAACCACTCAAGGGAATAAATGTTTTATAACCTTAAAAATATAGGGAATATACATATAAAGTTTAAGGTAATATGTTTACTAGCACAACATTTTACAATTTCTAAAACACATGTGGACAGTTGGTTTGTCATATTCACTATCACTGATTAGGACATAGTTTCCCATATTCCAAAAACCTACTTATAATATATGTAAGATTTCTTGTAGTTATAGCACTAGCCTGTCAAGAGATGTTGCATATGTAATAGCAATAAGTTCACAGGAAGGTATTTTTTTTTCTCTTTACATTGCCCTCCCTGAATACCTACATAAGATTCAGGGTTGCAACAAATGCTTACATTGTGATCCTCATTAACTTAGGAATCAGAGATAGAAACAAATTCATATAATATAAAGTCTTAGAAATTGTTACCAGAGGACACAGCTATATCACTCCTTGGCATATACCCAAAAGATGCTCCAACATATAACAAGAACACATGCTCTACTACATTCATAGCAGTCTTATTTATAATAGCCAGAAGCTGGAAAGAACCCAGATGTCCTTCAGCAGAGGAATGGATACAGAAATGTGGTACATTTACACAAAGGAGTACTATTCAGCTATTAAAAACAACGAATTCATGAAATTCTTACACAAATGGATGGATTAGAAAATAACATCTCGAGTGAGATAACAGAATCACAAAAGAATACACATGGTATGTGCTCACTGAGAAGGGGATTTTAGCCCAAAAGCTCTGAATACCGAAGATACAAGTCACAGACCACATGAGGCTCAAGAAGATGGAAGACCAAAGTGTGGGTGCTTTAGTCTCTCTTAGAAGGGGGAACAAAATATTCATGAGAGGAGACACAGAGACAAAGTGTGGAACAGAGACTGAAGGAAATGTCACCCAGAGACTGCCCCACCTGTGAATCCATCTCATATAGAGTCACCAAACTCAGACACTATTGTAGATGCATAGAAGAGCATGCTGACAGGAACCTAATAGAGCTGTCTCCTGAGAGGCTCTGCAAGAACCTGACAAATACAGAGGCAGATGCTCACAGTCAACCATTGGACTGAGTGTGGGGTTCCCAATTGAGGAGTTAGAGAAAGAACTGAAGGAGATGAATGGTTTGAAACCCTTTAGGAAAAAACAACAATATCAACCAATCAGAACCCCCAGACCTCTTAGGGACTAAACCACCAATCAAGGAGTACACATGGAGTGACCCATCACTCCAACTGCATATGTAGCAGAGGATGACCTTTTTGGGCATCAATGGGAGGAGAGAACCTTGGTCCTGTGAAGGCTCAATGCCCCATTGTTGGGGAATTCAAGGGCAGGGAGGTGGAGTAGGTCAGTGGGTAGGGGAGCACCCTCATAGAAGCAGGGGGAGGGGGAAGGGATAGGAGCTTTGTGGGGGACAGGGACGGGGAAAGGGGATAACATTTTAAATGTAAATAAAGAAAATATCCAATAAAACGTGTCAGTGCAAAATGCATTTCTTGTGACATTCTTACTTCAGATGTTTTCTTCCTAATTGTCCAGGACAACTGACCAAAATCTTCTGCTCATGAATTTCTAGATGCCAAATACAATTCCAAGCCTATCACTGCCTTCTGCTGCTGATATACTTCTTGGTTTTGGCATGCCCTTAGTGTGTAATTTTTTGCATCAGTATACTTTTTCACAACTTGACATGATTACCTTACATTATAAACTTTTAAAAAATAATCATATAGTGCCCAACATACTGAGTATACACAGAATAGTCAAAGTGCAATGAACCACCACTCTTCTAGTTGTAGTCTAATGTTTCTTTGTTGCTACTTTGTTCCTCTAAATTATAAGCTTTCAGAACTTTCTCATCTTTGCTTCCACTCTTTCTTCTACTACTATTCAAAGCTATAGATGGCAATTGAGATTTTCATTCTTTTTTTTTAATTTTTTTATTTACATTCCAAATCATTTCCCCTTTCCTGTTTCCTCCCTCCCCGAAAGTCCCATAAGCCCCCTTCCCTCCCTCTGTTCCCCATTCAACCCCCTCTTGCTTCTCTGTCCTGGCATTCCCCTACATCCAGTCTTTCCAGGACCAGGAGTCTCTCCTTCCATCTTCTTGGAAATCTATTGATATGCGAATTGTGTCTTGGGTATTCTGAGATTCTGGGTTAATCTCCCCTTATCAGTGACTGCATACCATGTGTGTTCTTTTGTGATTGGGTTACCTCACTAAGGATGATATTTTCAATTTCTGACCATTTGCCTAGGAATTTCATGAATGAGGATCCTACTATACCACTCCTGGGCATATACCCAGGGATTTTCACTCTTTTACTAAAGTATTAGGTTATTGTCTCCAATGACGTCATAAAGAGAGTCAACTTCTACTCTTATGTTTTACTTTTATTCAGTAAAATTTCTGTCATAAGCTATGCATTTCTAGAATCTTCCATTAAATTGTCAATAATTAATTTGATTATTCTTTCATATCTGAGGTATGGAGGTATTTTTGCAAAGAAGGAAGTCTTTTACCACTTTAACAGACATTGAATAACTGGTAGCAGTTATTTTCCTTTGCAATTAGGTTTGCATTTTATATTCTACTTACAAATACAACATACACAAAGGAACTTTATTTTGGGAGACACAGTCTCACTATGCAGCTCATGCTTGCCTAGAACTCATGAGACTACTTCTTTAATTTATAAAGCCCTAAAATCAGAGGCATATAACACTACTCTTAATTTTATTAAAATTTTATTAAAATGTGTTAAGTTCTTTTGAATGTTTCTATTTAGTTTCTGTTAATTGTTTCCTGATGAGTCTTAAGTCTCATGTTGTATTCATTTCCATTGTCTATTCTATACACACTTAAAATAAGTGGGTTAAAAGGGAGCAATTTTAATACAGAAGTATATTTTCTTCATACCCAATACTATAGGGGAATTTTTCAGAAAGAGGCTACAGATCCATTTTCAGTGAATATAAACTATGGAGAAACTGTGTCTACAATGACATGGTTACCAGTTCTCCATTGCATTGCATAAGGAAATCTATTCCTACCTTCATCCCTTCTACCTTTTCCGCCTTTCATTGGATCCTCATGTCATCAGACAGTTACAATTAAGTAGACATTCATATGGTTGAAGTTTCTGCTTTGGGGATCATAAAATTGTCATCCAAATAATTTAATGACTTCTTGAAAGCTATTTGGCCAAAAGATACAACTTGATTAATAACAAAAGCGATGATTTTTCCACTGGTAAAGAATGTGAGAAGAATGGAAAGACAGGGGTATTTGGGGGTTCAGAATCATTGTAGATCTTTAAATTATATAAAATGACAGCATCATATTCTTCCTAAAGCTAACGTCATAGGCAACAAAGTCATGGTGTTGTGATGAAGAAACTTACATAAAGAAAACTGTTTATCCAGAAAAATGGGATTTCTTAAACCTTACTATAAGTACACTGTTCCATGTACAGACAGAGGCCACCATGGAAATGGGTCTTGATGGTGTATCAAAAGCACAAGCTTCTCACTTGCTATCCAGAATGTTATAGCCAAAGTCATGTTGTTTGTGATTTTAATTAGTTTTCCAAACATACGACAAAACTAAATTGAATAAATCAAACTGACCTTTAAATTTCTAGAGTTATAGCCTATTTAAATATCCATAATGTTGTGATGATAACCCAAGTTAATAACCATTTCACTCTGCTATCAAAGAGACTCTGGGGTGATACAATGTTATTAATTTTGGCATGATTTCAAATTATTCCTATAGTTCAGGTTTAATGCAGTATTGATGCTGTTATTAATATGGATTTGTCAGTAAAGATACAAAACTGAGTTAGTCTCAGCTAATGTCAGTTTTAAGACTGAAAAATAAAAAGTTTTAAAAAAATCCACTTTATATGCAGGCGGCTAGGCTAAAACCTTTAAAACTGGAGCTTCATTTAAAGGATATTTACCTTGTTCTAAGAAAGAATTCAAAATAATAAAAACAGAAAATAATATACCATAAATCTGTCCATTAACAAATAACATGTTATAAAATTATATATTTGTCATGTTTATATACTTTTTAAATTTCTTAGAGGATTGATAAACCTCTCATGACAACTTCATAAAGTTTGTATAAGGGAAATGTGAGTTAATAGTAAGCATTTGATGATGAGTATAATTTTGTGTGAGAGTCATTTCTTTTGGAAATTTCCCAGGGAGCATTTCACTGTGGACTAACTGTTATATATGTGCCTTGGAGTAAAAGATCAATCACCATGTGTAGAAACTGTTGTGGTAAAGCACTTTAGCTCAGTGTTGGAGAGAGTTATAGCTGGACTCTAGTGTGAACTAAAATTTAACTTGCTTATGTGTTTGCTTGTTTTAATAATTGCTATGTATATTTATACAGAATATTTCATCTGAGGTATTATATTAAAACATTATTTATCTGAATGTTTGCAACGGGTATATAAGAGGACACATGAGATGTGTTCAATGGTGCCTGTCCATGGTTGATGCTCAGTAGGCATAAGTTTTAGTTAATACACACAATGAACATGATAGTGTCCTCATCCTACTCCTATATTCAGAGAAATAAAGTAATTTACTTAAGGACTCTCAGCTACTAAGCATTTGTGATGGGATTAGAGCCACATTGCTCTTAGTTACCCAGTCAGTCATCATGCTGCTTAGGATATTTTCTGAGGCAAGATAATTGACTGGGAAAAGGAGAGACTTGATGTGGTGTCATATATGTGTTGATATTAGTGAGAGAAGTGGCAACAAGAAGAATACAGAATGGAAAAATGACTTAGTATTTAAAAGACCTCACTGTTCTACAGGGCTTAGGACTGACTCCCTGCACCCACATGGCAGCTCACAACCATCTGCAACTCTAGTTACAGTGGATCTGGTGTCATTTTCTGGCCTCCATTGGATATAGTCACAAAGACATGAGTGCAGTTAAAAAAAAAAAACAACCACACACATAAAAAGAATATAAGTATATTCACACACAAGAGTGAGGGCTGACAAGGTTAGAGGAAACTTGCTTCCCAAAGACAAGGTAGTTTTGTGGCATTTTCAAAGTGAATATTATGTGCAGGTTAGCTAGTGTTTCTTATCATTAGGATAGGATTAGGATAGTAGTTCAGGTAAGTGTTGTACACAGCATCTCAGGTCCAGCATATATGCAATATATCCCATATAATGAACAGTCAGAATGAACGTAGAATCTGATTGGCTCTCTACAATTCAAAGAGTATATTCTGAATCCCTACTTTAAGGCTCACATTCTGTATCATGCCCAGGAATCCATGTAAGATAATCAGTGAGGATAGGTAAATACTTCACTAAAATGAACTAGACCAACAGAAGAAATGCAGAAGGCACATAATTAAGGGGTGTTTTTAAATGCAGATAGTATTTCTGAAGGTGCAAAAAAATCATTAAGAGTCTGAAGATGTAATAGGTAATTATAAGAGTAATTTATTTTAACTTATTTTAACTGTAACAAAGCCAGAGTTCTGGTTATTAATTTTGACCACAAAGACATGGGTTCCAGAAGAAAGACTATAGTCTGCAAGTTCATGATTGTATACTTCAAGATAACTGAGTAACAAATCTTAACATTATAATTTTATAAAATGTCTTAAGAGCATGTCTAGCCACAGATAACTGCATCTATCTATGATTTATCTATCTATCTATCTATCTATCTATCTATCTATCTATCTATCTATCTATCTCTCATCTATCTATCTATCTATCTATCTATCTATCTATCTATCTATCTATCTATCTTACTATTGATCTATTGATTTATTTAACATGAAAACCACAAGTTTCTTGAACATGGCCTCTGCTATTATATCTTTTCTATTAGAAAAGATTGCATAGGATGGAGTAATGAAACTAGTCACATCTCTATGACACTGCTAATACAGACATCTAATGAAAGAAGTGTCTCAAATAACTCTACCAGTGTTCCTTTGCACCAATGGGAAGATAAGGATTTGCTTAGGTGTTAGTATACATTCTACCAATGGATGCATTAATAAAGATGTCTAACAGAACAGTAAATCACAAAGGTTTAAGCAAGTACCTACTCACATTCTTAGTCATTAGAAAAGTTGAGGACTGCTCTATGAACAACAAAGTTCTGAATTGGAAACAGTCAATCCCTGTCCTTCCCTCCATGGTCACTGGTATGAGGAGGAACCTCTGGCATTATCTTCTTTTAAGACTCCATGAAAAGTCAGGGATGGAGCAACTATGTTAAATTGTGTGTCTATATCATAACAGAGAAAACAAAAGCCTTTCCTAGGCCTTCTTTGTTGAATCTTCTTCATGTCTTTATCCACATATGAATGACCTAATTTGTCTGATGACACTGTTCAAAACTTGACTGTTCTGTGGCATTATTTGCTATGAAAGTGAAAATGGAGAGCATTCTTTCTGCTTCCCTTTTCAGTGGCAGACAATGCTTCAAGTTAAAAATTCCTAGTGATAAAAATTTCTGTTACAATGGCTGGCCAGAATTAAGGCTAAACTGGGTCAGTGAGGCCTACATAGCTCCTCTCTTCAGTAGCCACCATCTGCTCTGCCTTGTATATCTACAAATGAAGAAAAATCTACACATTTTAAAATATCTTTTTAGAATTGGTGTCTTCTGACCATCTTTCTAACAATTAATGTCTGTCTGCTACCTCAATCTCTCTAATTGTCTCAAATTCTACAATGGGGTGTTGCTTTCTGAAGACAAAACTCTTCATTTTGCCAATAAGCATACCCTCTTCTTAGGTTCTCCTAATCAAAAAATAAACACCACTAAGTCAGCCTGTTGTTCAAGAAACAGTTATCCAGTCCATATTATATATGAGCTCTTAGAAACTATTAAATACAGGTATTCAATAATATGTTTTAGGTAACTTAATCATTATAAGAAATAATATTGTATTTAACTATGAGGCATAGTGAGGGAGATGAAAGGCTTTTTTCTTCACTCTCCTTCAAAAACCAGAACCTATTAGAAAAGAAGTACTGTTCAAATCCCAGAATAGTGTTACCAGTGTACCATTAATTCACATTCATAATTTAAATGGAATAAAAAGTAGAAAAGAATACCATAGCACTGTTGTTCATCTTTCTGTCTTCCCTAGTTCAATAATATATAGTGATGAAGGATCAAATGTGCTTCATTGGGGCAAATAAAAAATGAAAGTTGCTTTTTCTGTGAGAGTTACTCCTAGTGGATAGGGGAATGCCGCCAATTCAGCTCAGTCTTTCAATGGATACCTACTTTTAATCAATAGGCATATAGGCTTCCCCTGAGGTGCATATTATCTTGGTGGTCTTGCTGGTGGTTGTCTCTTTTGTTCTGATTATCATGACTTGAACTAGATAATGGGTGTTCAGTTATTCCCAAGGTTTTCTGAAAGGATCATCCTATAGAGAAACCAATTTGCCTCTATTTTCTATAAGATAGGTTAATCCATGATCAGAAGCAAGCAGTAACTCTGAACATCTCAGAATCATCACAAGGGACTGGACAATATAGAGCACCTATGCAGTATAAAAGTCAAATCTGTCAATCATACGTAAGCTCAGTAACTTCAAATTGCCCAGGGGCATGTGATGGACTTCCTCATCACCAAACAGTTTAGCAATGCTATGAGCTTTACTGTTCTTTTTAAAAATAAACCAAGTACAAACATATGGGCAAAATAAAGCAGTTAAACCAATTATAAACACAAATACAACTTCCTTAATAGCATCAAATGACCGAAGGAAAGTTGAGCTCTTGGACAGCTGGCATGCCCTTAAGATTGTCACTGATGCATTATTACATCTTGAAGTTTGTTGTTTGAGTGCTTTTAAATTACATACTCACAATCTAAAGATGCTTAAAGGAACAATATTTTCTGCCAATCCTTCAGAGTTTTAGGCAGGAGTGATGGTCTCCTCATGTGAGAAGAGATATTCTAAGATAGACCTTAAGATTCCAGGAACCTTTGAGTACTTTTTTAATTCTAGTCCATAGAAAAATAGAAAAGAAATAGTTCAAGGTAAACCATACCTATAGATCTGTCATTGTCTTACACTCTCACACTCTCATCTCATTAATTTTGCTTGAAAAAAGTAAAACATCCATAAAAGATTAAAAAATGGCTTAATTTAAAAATAATATCTTGTAATAACTTACATATACACCCAAATAATTTTGTTCAAACTTACTTGGCTGTCCTGGATATTTTTATTTAAACTCACATCATGTATAGCTCCTTCCTCTCAACCTCATTTCTTTATATATCAGAATTTCTTTCTCCCATTAGTAAAAATAAAATCATGTAGGTGCAATTTTGTTTTCTTTATTCTTTAGAGACTAAATTTAACTAATTAACATTTTAATAACATTCCACCATTTGTTCTTGCAAAATTAGGGGACTTGCTGAAGATAGATTAAGATATACTCTGAGCCATCTGGAATTCAAGCAGCTTTGATTTTAAATAAGTTCTTGTTTCTCTATGTGCTCCTGGACATTTTGGAGTGATTAACATATAGGCCATAAGGTAAACTGTGGAAAGAATGAGATTTATTTATTTTTATTACACTTCTCACACTCAAAAGATTCTGAATTGTTTCCCTAAATGAGATTTAGATATCACTGAATTTCCTGGCAGTACAGACACTTGAAGTAAAGCTGTGTAATCTCACTGATTCAGAATCATCAGAGTGAGCTCAGTCCGTATGGAGAGGTTTTTGAATAATATGCTTGTCAAGAACAAATATTTTCATTACTTTTAAAAGTATATGCTGTAACTCAAAGAAGGTAAAGCATGGTTTTTGGCAGCATTCACATGGCACTAGTTTAATGATTGACTCAAGGCTCTTTCTGTGTAAAATACATGTTGAGGACAACTGAGTGATGCAAACATTGCTTGATTGGAAAAATAGCAAATATAACTTTGCTAAGATTGGAAAAAAGGAAAGAAATCCTTCATAGAATGCTAGAATATGCAAGCCAAACATTAAATGAGTATGTTCCTAAGAAAGATGTCTAGAGTCACTTGATTTTTAGACTACCCACTAGATTTTTTTTCATTACAAATATGACAGTATAGGCACAAATGATACTTGTAGACAAAGAGTCAAAAGAGTTTGAAAAACGCTGAGAGTATGAAAGGGTTAGATGGAATAAAATAGGAGTCTTATGAACCTATGTTCTGGGGCTTCTCCCAGGTTTAACATCATGCCAAGTCTACACTGGGAAAAATGTTGAAATAAAATTCTATTCCCATGGATGGCTCAGAGCTGACTCCCTGATTTCATGAGTAGCTACATTGGTCTAATTCTCTCTGCTGATTCTTAATGCTATGCTCAATGGTAGTTCTTTAAGACTATCTTTAGCAGAAATCTCTAGGACTTAGTCCACTCTCCCCTTACCCTTCTGGTGCCTTGCTATTGCTCCTATTTTGACTAGTTCGTTTACACTATTGTCTGTCTGTGCACATTCGAAAACAGGATAGCAATATTTCCTTGAATTTATGTTTGTGGCCTAGCTTAATCTTCTCAATAACTTTGAACTTACATTTTCTTTGTTAATTTTGTTTACATTTGTTACTATTTTGTGTCTGTCTTGTCTGCATGTATGTTTTACACCATCTGAATGGTTGGTGGTGCCTTTGGAGGTTAGAAGAGCTTGGAGTCCCTGGAACTGGAGTTACAGGTGGTTATAAAACACAATGTGGATGCTATGAACTGAACCAAGGTTCTCTGAGAGAGCAACAAGCGTTGCTAACCATTGAGCCACCTCTTAAGCCTTGAGAGTTATTTTTACTACCCATTCATAAATCTAAAAAACGGATGTCCAGAAACTTAAGAGCCTTACCGAATATTACCAGAATATTTTCTGATTCAATGAATTTGGACCTAGAAAAAAATGCTTCAATATTAGAAGTTGTAAAAATAATTAAGGACATCTATATAAAAGACCAAGTCTCCTAAAAATTTCCCAAGTAGATCTAAGGGTAATGGAGTTCTAATACTAGTTAAGCAACAATGGACATGCTATAATAATGACTCTCAAAAATTCCTTCATTGAAAATGTAATCGTAGAGAACACAAAAACTCTAAACCAGAAATTTGAATAAAATTTCTGAGCCCCTTCTTTTTATTTATTATCTTTCCAAACATAGATGTTTCTGGTGTCAAAAGAGGTATGTTTTCAGAATGAAGCAAGGCAAATGGAGAGCTAGAAAGACCTCAATCGTAGTCTTCAAACAAATTATTTAAAGTTTTCTGAGTGAATTCAAACTTAAAAGGAAAAACAAAATAACAGTCAATGGATATCGTAATGAGAATGCAGATGTTACCTGCCCAGGTGGGGTTTTCTAACACCAGCTATTACGTCTCTCTTGAGTCAGAGATTCACTGCTAGTTTCAGTGGAGTGGACCAAACACTTTCCGTAATGAACTACCAACTCTGCCATTGTGTTATGAAAGTAGCTTTGGGCAACATACAATTGACATTCAAGACTATGTTCCAATAAATCTTTAGGTACAAAGAAGCCATGCTGCAACTCAGATTTCACTATAAGCAGCATCTTCCCAACTCATAACTCTACTCCATATTTGAAAGGAATTTGAGCTAAAGATAATGTGTATGATAGAGAGCCCTGGGAAATGACTCAGTCAGGGAAGTGCTTACCAGATAAGCATGATAACATGGTTCAAATCTTCATGACTTATACAAGAATTTGGGTATGGTAGTGCATTTATATAGTCTCCGTACATGGGAAACAGAGGCAGAATTCCAGTAGAAAGCTAGCCAACTAGGCTAAATGAATCAGTGAGAGACCTCATCTTAAAAAATAAGCAGCCGGGCAGTGGTGGCGCACGCCTTTAATCCTAGCACTTGGGAGGCAGAGGCAGGTGGATTTCTGGGTTCGAGGCCAGCCTGGTATACAGATCGAGTTCCAGGACAGCCAGGGCTATACAGAGAAACCCTGTCTCGAAAAGCCAAAAAAAAAAAAAGCAACTAAAGAAGGGATCTTGACACCAACCACTGGCCTCTACAAGCACACATGCATATATACATCCTTAAAAGCATGCACATTGACACAGATGTGTACAGTATATATACATGTACATTCACATGCATGCATGCACCCAAGGAAAATGAGTAACACAGTAATGAAACCAGTCTCATCCCCAAATACACTTTAGCAACTCTCACTCTTGATATGATTTTAAAGCACTAAGAATCTTTATCAAATGCCTGCCATTTTCTGCTATAACTTAATTGAATCTGGGTTAATATAGACTACCCCTGATTCCCTTGACTTTAGAGTTAGTGTGGTTAAAATGTAAAGGGAAATAAAGTGATAGTCAACACAGGCTGTGAGGTCAGTCAGGAACTTTCATTCAGAGCTATCTGTGGATCACTTTGTAGCAACAGGCTAATGTGAGCAAATGTTTTCTTTAGAGGTCAGCATGGAAAAGAATAAGGAACACCCTCCCTCTCCTACCATCCACAAATGTGGCCCAGAGGAAGTGAAGCTCTATCACACAACTTCATTAAGCCTGAGATGCCTAATCACTTTCCTACCTAAACAATATTCTTGTCTTAGGCTTCCATGTCTGGTACAAAATATCTGAGCTAATGATTCAAGAAAAGGAGAATTTATTTTGGTTCACTAGCTCTGAGTTTTCAATCCATGGTTAGTTGACTGTATAGCTTCTCTATCACAGTGGAGATAAATGTGGTTGTATTGATCAAGGTTTTTTTTTTTAGAGAACTAAATGCATCCAATGAAAATGTATCAAAGGAGGATATATTACATTAGCTTACATGATATGGGCTGGGTATTCCAGTAATGACTGTGTGCATTCTAGTGAGACTGAAAAGCCAGGAAAACTTAGAGAATGTTGAATCCATGAAATTAGGTGACACAGCAGTCCCAGTCTGGTTCTGGATTGCTAAGAAGAGCCAATAGTCTTCAGTCCTTCCTGGATGGCTGAGGAAGATGGGTTCTGGGACCCCTGAAGAATTGTAATGGCAGTGCCATAAAGCCACCGTGAAGAGCAGACAAATACCAGAATAAGGTATAAGACAAGCATAAAAAAGGAAACTTCAAAAGAGCTTGTTTTTTTCAGATTCTCCTGTAATCGAGCAGCTTCTGGGAAGGTTACCTTCACAGTGTGGGTCTTCATTCTATAAATAACATAAGGAAGACAATCTTCACAGGTGTACTCAGATGCTTGTTTCGTCAGGGATTCTAGGTTTCTCCAACTGACAACATTACTCACCAATCACAGTGACACAAGTGTTATGTGTTAACCTGTGATAGCCAAGAAAGACAAGGGAGAACCACAAAAAGAAACCTTTCAAAGACATGTTTCCCCACCCAGGCACCAATTTTTAAGTTTCCACCACCTGCCAATGTTCTGTTCAAAATTTGAAACTGTCAGTTGATGATTGTACTAATGAGGTCAGAAAACTTACTATATACAATCACTTTACAGAACCCCACATCTGAGGACACGGTGCATCAGAGACCAAGCTTCTATACTTTTGCAGGACAATGCACTATTTCCAGGAGTCATTATGTTCACTATATCATGTCTAGCAGATGTTGACTTACATTTTCTACAAGGGCAAAACGTGTCCTTGCCCTGAAATATCACTGTCTAAACAACACTGTTTTATCCTTGCTTATATGTAAATGTTTTCAATTATATTTGTCTACAAGTGCTTACACTGAAGTTTAGCTTAAGGCGAGCATTTTGGCCTCTTCCCTCTGCTTAGGTTAGTGATAGAAGTATGGCCTATCTTTCATATAGTACTCACAGATGGAAAACGATCATCTATATCCTCCTAGAGTTATTTTTACTGGTTCTGGTAGTGCTCAGACAGAGCCTATCTGCTCAGACATCAATTGTTCCTTACTGGACACAGAGGTTCACAAATTGTCCGGGCAGTGACTGTTGCTGAAATTACAACTGTAGTTCCTAGAAGTGTAAGCAGAGGGTGAGAGTTTGCAGAAACATAGTTTTGTCTCATTCTAACTCATCATGAACAGGGAGAAGCTAATCAGTAAATTATCCAGTGTTGGAGACAGAGGAGTGCATCAGTGGCCTCAAGCCATCTGTCTTATGTACACGTGGGAGCACAGATCAGGCTTGAATTAGCGTGGTGATGGAGGTCTTTTTGTCTAGAGTCCACATGACATGAATGGTTCAATACCCGGCTTTCCAAACAGTCTACTGAATGCACCTGTGTTTCCATCCCCTTAACCATGTCTTCCTTCAGAAAAGAGCTTTGTGGAAAAAAAAATGAACAGTAAAGGCTTCTATAAAAGTTTTATCACCTTGCCATTTACAAGAGAAATGTTCAGAGCAATGACTTTGCCATCACCTGTCCAACTTCATAATCTTAAGAAACTGCAATAAGGGACACTTTTATCAACACTTTAAAAAAATTAAAAGCCATTTAACATTTTCTATCTTTGCTCTACTAGTGTGAAGGACACGGGCAGTTTTTAAATTGATAACTTGTTTTAATTCAGTAAATTAGAGGTAAAAATATTATGTATACAATCAGATCTATCCAGTAAGCAGTAGAAATTATTCTAAAACTCTTTCTTCCTACTGAACTCATTAGAGGAAGTTTTCAACCTTCTCTAGGTATTGACACTTGACCTTTGGGTTGTAGGCATTACTAGTTACTTTGTTTAGTTCTCAGTATATGCTTCCTTACTTCCTAATGTACATTTGAGAACATTTCACAAATCCTTATTACTGAATTATAAGAATTATTTTTCTTGGTATATATCTTTTAAATGTCTTATTTTATGTCTAATATTCTTTCAACATAGATCAGGAAACTAACAGAGAGCAATTCCATAAGAATGTAATTTTGCCTTCTATTTTAGAAGGCTCAGTTTATTATAGATTCTATAGGCTTAAAATATGTTCAGGTTATAAAACATTTTTTCTGGAAGGAAAAGTAATTGTGTATAAAAGTCTTCAACCTTACTTAAGGAATTACCAAGTATCTGTAGAGAGGGAAGAAGCAGAGGCAAGATGCATTATTCACCTTGAACTTTAGACCTGCCAATCATCTCATCTTCTGAAATAAATGCAAATGCAGAGTGCTCAGAAAACAAGTAGGACTAGGAGGGAGGGAGAACGAGCCTTTTGAAAGAGGAAACCATGCATGGCAAGTACTGACTCTTAAAAGATTCTAAACTAATATTCATTATAAAATCTGGGATGATGATACTCAGCTTGGCAACTGGATGGCTATCCATGATACTGGAATAGGAATCAGAAAGATAACCAACAAGATAGATGTCTTCTAGGGTGGTTTCATAACGTATGCCCTAGAGAAGAAAGGATACTGAGCATGATCCTTCCTAAGAGTGTTCTTGGTTAACTAACTAGAAAACACCAGCTGCTACTGTACCCTCTTGAAGATTCAAAATGCAAACAAATGGTAAGTATCCTAAAGTAAAGAGTCTTAAGTATTAAAGGTGTTAAATATGAAAAATGTGCATAATACTTAAAACAATTCCCTGAACCCACACTTCAGATTAAGTAACACCATGCTTTCTTGTTTAAGATGCTTTTCATGATTATAGAAGCTTTCCTGGTGCAATTGGACACTCGAAACAATCTTCCCAGCCTTCTTTAGAGGCTACTTACTCCAAAATATGTTTACTCACAAAACTTTCTTTTAGTGTCACAGTTTCTTTTAGCTTACAGTTGTTTAAACACTTTTTTAAGATTCTTATCTGCTTTTTAAAAAACAAGCTAGCGATTCTGTTTCATCAGAGAGAAATAGGTTAGGCACAAAAGAAAGAAGCTTGGGGCTAGAGTGCACAGAAAGTCTTGAAGAAATAAATCCTGCAATGTCAGAATTCACCTGGAGATGCCAGAGCACAGAGGATGAATTTTATGACAAAATATGAAACATTCCTGTTCCTCCCAGGGACCTGCCAAAGATCCAGGAAGGCTTCGTCTAGTTTGGATAGACTATCCTAGGATTCATCTTCAGATAATCGAGAAACAAGTTCTGAGAAGAGGAAAAAATAAATGAAAACAACTTCTATAACTAACAGCATCCTGAGTGGATATTCAAACTACAGGTAAACTACCAGGTCTAATATAATCCCCTATATAGACAAAGATCCTGCAAGAAAGACTCAGTTCTATTGACACCTAAATCTGGAACACGTTTCTGTGTCCCTTTGTGCCCTCCAGAAACTAAGTATTTCTTCCAGTTTTCCTGAAGCCTTGGTAATTTTGGTTGACATTATTGGTTTAGATTTTTGTCCATCTCATTCCCTCCACAGATACAAGGAAATGGCCATGCCCATCCATCTCAGCTGAGTCCAATTTTCTTTTACCAAATTGAAGGGCAGGGGAACAATAATGACTGAGGTCTGCTGAGGAACTGAAACTGAGTTACATGTGCAATAACTTCACAGAGAGAGTTGATATACACCCTAAGCTATGTCATGCTCTTCAGATCTTTCTGAAATGGAGCCAATAGAGTTGGTGTAGCTAATAAATTCTCAGAAGTATGTTTCTGGAATTTTGTGTAGCTTTTTGGACTATTTTCACTAGTCCATCACTGGTACATGTGTTTTCCTCTAAGGAAAATACTTAGCAGTTCACGAGTCTAGGTGTGATGGGCCACTGTTCAGCGTTTTGAACCCAGAAAAAGTCCAGCCCCTTCTGAATATAGCCACGATCACATGCTCTATCTGTTTACAGAGAGTTACATGATCTAAGAGCCACACTGCATTTGTCCTAGTATGGCACAAGTTATTAAGCCTCAAAACTAAATATATTTTTGTCTAGATATTATTATAAATAACTGCAAAACAAAACAAAAGTAAGGTGTGATTGTTTTGAAAGATATTAATAAAATCTGATAGAAATATTTCCAGACAGAAAAACCAAGCAGAGAACAATGAAACAGACAAGATGAGCAAACACATGTGACTTAATAGGGTCAGCAAAGGGAGGTGCTAATACATATTTAATTGACATTTCACCAGCCTAGTATAGACATGTAATTTCTTGATAACTTATAAACAGAACTTTTGCCAGATCTCTCTCCTCTCTGGAAACTCCTGCCCCACCCTCCTAATATGTTCCAATGCTATAGAATAATGAATTTAAGCCAAAATCACATATTTAAAAGGAAAACACTGATTGTGTTCCATTCAATCCTCCATTGCTGATGTTCCTTCCCATTTCAAGCTGGTACAACCCCTCTGGAAATCAGTCTGGTGGTTCTTCAGAAAATTGGATATAGTATTACCTGAGGACCCAGCTGTACCACTCCTGGGCATATACCCAGAGGCTTTCCCTGCACGCAATAAGGACACATGCTCCACTATGTTCATAGCAGCCTTATTTATAATAGTCAGAAGCTGGAAAGAACCCAGATGTCCCTCAACAGAGGAACTGATACAGAAAATGTGGTACGTTTTCATAATAGAGTACTATTCAGCTATTAAAAACAACAAATTCATGAAATTCTTAGGCAAATGGATGGACCTAAAAAATATCATCCTGAGTGAGGTAATCCAATCACAAAAGAACACACATAGTATGCACTCACTGATAAGCAGCTATTAACCCAAAATCTCAGAATACTTAAGATACAATTCACAGACCATATGAAGCTCAAGAAGATGGAAGACCAAAGTGCGGGTGTTTTGGTCCTTCTTAGAAAGGGGAAGAAAATACTCATGTGAGCAAATACAGAGACAAACTGTGGAGCAGAGACTGAAGAAAAAGCTGCCATCCAGACACTGCCCCACCTGGGGATCCATCCCATAAACAATCACCAAACCCAGACACTATCGTGAATGCAAAAAAGTGCATGCTGACAAGAGCCTGATATAGCTGTCTCCTGAGAGGCTCTGCCAGAGCCTGACAAATACAGAGGCAGATATTTGCAGGCAACCATTGGACTGAGTGCGGGGTCCCCAATGGAGGAGTTAGAGAAAGGACTGAAGGAGCTGAAAGGGTTTGCAACCCTATAGGAAAAACAACAATATCAACCAACCAGACCCCCTAGAGCTCCCTGGGACTAAACCACCAACCAAGTAGTACACAAGGGGAAAACGATGTCTCCAGCCGCATGTGTAGCAGAGGATGGCCTTGTCAGGCATCAGTGGAAGGAGAGGCCCTTGGTCCTGTGAAGGCTCGATGCCCCAGTGTAGAAGAATGTGGGAAGGTGGGGATGGGTGAGGGAGCAGGCTCAAAGAGGCAGGGGGAGGGGGGATAGGATAATGGGTTTCTGGTGGGGGGCAGGAAGTGGGATAACATTTGAAATGTAAGTAAAAATATCCAATAAAAACTTTAAAAAAAATTCTCTTTCGTTGCATGTAAAAAACAATAACAAAAGCCTATAGTAACCAAGGAATGTATAACAGGGCTGGATCAAGTGTCCTGGACAGTTCAGAAGCTCACCCTGCAGTGGTTCTGAGGATGCTCCGTACATATCCGTCCTTTCTGTAACTCTTGTGGATCACTTGTTTAGCATATCTAATTTCTTTGTTCTTTTGTCTTTTATTTATCACCCCCCCCGTCCACCCACTGACTGTTCCATATTCCATACCTCCTCCCTTCCCCTGTCCCCACCCTCTACCCCCTACCCCCACTCTTTACTTAACCAGACCTCTAAACTCCCTGGGGCCTCCAATCTCTTGAGGGTTAGGTGCATCTTCTCTGAAGACCCAGACCTGGCAATCCTCTGCTCGATATGTGTTGGGGGCCTCATATCAGCTGGTGTATGCTGCCTGGTTGGTCGTCCAATGTTTTTGAAATCTTGGGGATCCAGACTGCTGGTCCTCCTACAGGGTCGCCCTTCTCCTCAGCTTCTTCCAGCCTTTCCCTAATTTAAACATAGGGCCAGTAGCGTCTATACATTGGTTGCTTGCAAATATCTGCCTCTGACTCTTTCAGTTGCTTGTTGGGTCTTCTGGAGTGCAGTCATGATAGGTCCCTTTTTATGAAGGTTCCATAGCTTCAGGAATCGTGTCAGGCCTTGGGACCTACTTATTCTCTCCCCCCGCCCCACACACACATCTATGTCTCATCTTCTATGACCTCTTCACTGAGCCCATCAGTCTTGCCATGTGTAGCTGTACTGACCGGATCAGAGTAAGCACAGCTGAGTGCTTTACATGTGTATTATGCTAAGGTTACAAGATAATTCATGATGTGTCACCTGCAGTGAGACTGTGAGGTCCTTTGGAGTACAAACCACGCCTTCTAAATTTCTTTAATATGGTATCTTAAAAGTGAGTCGATAAAATCCAATAAATGCCAGCAAAATAGAACGTTTTTGAAATCTAAATTTAAAATGCACCTAGATCAGTCTCTAGAGACATAAGTAATTTTAGAAAAGTCCAAGTTCAAATGCATTTCACCTCTGTCAATACAGTTAGGAAGGATCTCCACTGCTGCCCCAGAGAGCACTGAAGGTGTCTGCCAAGTGAGCTTGAAATGTAGTGATGTCACTCAGATGGAAAATAGAATCACTTATGAGATCGTGGCTCATTGTCAATTCTCTATATATTTGCATTTATTGTGACAGATGCTGTCGAATCTCATCCTCGCTGTATTATTCTACAGAAATAGATTGGCCCTCGTGCTATACAATAATAACTAGAATAATATCAGCCATTAACTCTCCATGCTCCTTTCTATTTGGAAGGCTCAGAGAAAGCTTTGATGATTCTAAGTCTAAACTCTATTACCAGTTTCAACTGGACCCTCACTTTATCCAAAAATTTCACTTTTGACTGAAATATTTCATGGGCTATTCACATCCCAAAGGGGATTTTTTTTTCAAACTTTGAGATAATGGGTTTCCTCCATCTTGACTTGGAGTAGAATGAATAAATGCATTTTCTCCACAGAAAATTCATAATGCCTTAAGCTGAGTTTGTGCCTATGACATATTCTTAACCACCTCCTGAATTGCTTTCTCTTCATTTCTAAGGTTAAATGGGATGCCGGCAGCTTATAGGAGAATTCTACTTTATGTGCTGATGGAAATTTTTTAAAAATACTAATAAAGAAAAAATAGTTTTATAGGTATTGGCTGCACAGGGAATACAATGAAAACTTTCCAACAACTTCCGACAAGATGCTTGTTGCTTATTACTATTCACAGATATCTAATTTGCAAAATTATATGTCCTGTGTCCTAAATACAAAATAGGTTTTTTTTATTTTTCCATTTTAAGAGCATTTACATTTTAAGAACAAAGAAAGAATGTATGAAGTCTGGTTTTTCAAGAGTATTCTACTTGGAGGCATTAGGAATATCTCAAAATTAATCAGCCACGCAAGAGAAACTAACCCAGGATACATTGAAGAGGGTGGCCTGAAAATGTTGACTGTGTTTTAGAGGAAGTTAAAATAGTGAGGATTTTAGGGGCTGTGTCTTTAACATTAAATTAGTTGAAGGTGTTCAGTACTGGAATCTTAACACTCCTACATCTTGAAAATTGCATTAAAGAATATCTTGATATATGAGGGAAAAAAATCTGGCTATGGAAAAAGTCCAGTGGCCATATCCATCAAAAGCTAAGAAATCTTACAGGTGACCCAGCCATCACTTTGACAATGGTTCAAAGATGAAAATGTGCCCTAATAACAAAATTGAAAATGGACCCATGGGCACATGGGGGTAGCCATGTAGAAATATCCTGTGAGGCCTAGAAGCCTCAAGCTGAGTTTCGAAGAACATCAAAACAATTATAGGCTAAGTGATAAAATGGCCATAGATGATGTAATTTATAAACCTTCCATTCACCTATGTGTAATCATATGTCTCTCTTTTTGAGCTCAAATGCTAGATTTAGCCAGAACATAAAGGTCTATAAGAATAGAAGTCATCAGGAATGATAAGACGATGAGACATGAGAAACATTTTGGGTTCTGTTAAACACTTGCAACCTGACTTAAAATATGGAGATTAAATCATTTTTAACTCCTTATGAACTAATAATGGAAATACACATTTATAATTTTAAAATATAAGCTCCTAAACTCTTGAAGAAAATACCATCTCTGATTTCTTCCCTCTGTCTTAGCAGAAGTCCTGTTTTCTAGAAAGAAATAATGCAAATTCTTTCCTATATATTGTTAGTATTCTATATGTGAGTGTCATTCATTACTTCCTATTGCATGTTTTAGTTTTCACGCATATTTTCAATAATTAAAGTATCTCTGCACTTATGTATGTTTTTTATAATTTGTCATAGATGGAGAAGTTCATCTCCACTAGTAGAGAGGGACTGAGTTTGACTGTTTCTCTGACCTAAATGTTCATAGGGCCTCCTGGCTCTGAGCTATTCTACTGTTTTAGAGAGGGACCAGTCCACTAATTACTCAGCCCCTCTCAGCAAGCACAGGGCCATCACCCCCTTTCCTCTGTCATGTCAATTATGGCTCTATTACCATATCCACAGTCCAGTACATTTATGAGATTCAGTCTCTACTAAACAACAACTTGTCACTTTAAAGAGAACTTGGATTTTTTTTTGTAAAATTATTAACATCGTTTTATTTATTTCCACACAAGGTAGTCCTGAAAGCAGACTATTAACAGAATTGTTGGGCATTATTATTCCCTAGAGCTAATCTAGATTAAGGTTTATTCTATTTCTCTTTATGGTTTCATGCTGGCATGAAAGCTACTTGGGTCTGGACACAGGGTAGGAAAAAATTGTTCATTTCCTACAGATTAGGGAGTACCTGTGGGACCTTGTAAGGCAGACTGTAGCCTGATTGAACAAGGCTTACTCCGGAGACCCAGTAGAACATTCTATAAGGGACGGAACCCGTGAGCCATGCTCCCAGACTGCTGACTCCTCAACTCCATAATCCTGTGGCCATCAGTAACTATGGCCATGACCCAGGTCCCTAGTGAGAAGGACCCAGCCTCTTCTCAGCCAAGTTTCTTCTACAGATACCCTGGGCCATGCAAATGGCCCCGCCTTCTGGGCAAAGTCCCCCCCCACTAGCCAGGCAGTCTCTCTCTCTCCACAGGTATTCGGGGGCCAGCCAGTCCCTACCCTGGTGCTGTGTGCAGGCGTAGCCAGTGTTCCCCCGATGCAGGATCCACCTGCCAGCTTTCCCTATGCAGGCGCTGCTGCTACCCCTGTTTTTTTTTCCCCACAAGTACCCTAGTTGATCCTATTTTGTTTATCTTCCGTATCCTGATTGTGAGATATTGTAGAGTTCATTCCAAAATAAGTTAGACTAGAAAAGTTTGATCTCAAGATCAGAAAGAGCTGAGATGCACATTAGGCTCACAGAAACCGTGAAGATGGTTGAATGGAAAAGGGAGGGTCTATTTTATCTTCTGTCAGTAGAAAGGCCAAAAGTGGCGATCATGTCTAAGTGTCAGCTGTAATATTTCAGTAGAGCTGGATTTTATCCCGCCTTGATCCACTGTTGGCATGGTGTTCATTGGAACTCATGCTGTTGTTGTCTTCGCATCATAGTTTGTGCATCTAGACGAGGAGATAAGAAGGTTATGCTTTAAAGCTTTAATAAATTCCATTTTGATTGGAAAAGAAATGTGAGAGTATTACTAATGTGTCTGAATTTTTCCAGGAAAGAGGAGTTGGAAACTGCACAAATCCATATACTTAACTAGGTTTTCAGAGTAAAAATTTTTGTATTTATTTATAATGTTTATCATGGCTGTAATGTTAATTTCATCTCTTTGAGAAAAAAAATCTTCAGGCTGGCAATAAATATATACTGGGAAATAGGGAATTGATAATGCTTACTGATTTCAAACTGTCTGAAATTATAGCTTAAATTTACACTTAGGAATTATTTATATGCTCTTATGTCATATCAATTTAAATTATATCCCACTCATGGGGGCATAAAATAATGCTAATATTAAAGTTTTTTTAAATGTTTGCTAATTGCATATGAGATGCTAACATCCCCTGCATTTAGTGTGTTTTTATTTAATATTACTGTATTATAAAATCTATAAAATTAAGTATATTGAAATTATGAAATTTGAATACTGAATAATAAAAATATTGTCCCTAAGATTAATCCTGAATTGTGAGTCTTGAATAAGCCTTTCTGACACAGGATGCATGGAGGTAGCAAGGAGTTTGTTCCTATCTTGTTGTTAGAAAAGAATGATTTACTCCCTTTTGAAAATACCAAATCTACATTTAAATAGCCATTTTATTCATGAACATTGTGTTATAGAATCAATGGTGTCATAGATTTTGTAAAACTCAAACCAAAATGAAATAAATCTTAATACAAGAAAGGTGAATCTGGTCCTAAAGGCATATATACCAACTATTAGTAACATATTACACATTCTTAGGCTGACTCAAATATTTGGAATTTCTATACACAACTTAGTGAGGCAAATTGATATTGGGGCTGAGAGGCAAGCACAGAATTAAGTTTATGACCAGATGTAGCCTCACAGCTGTCCAAACTCTGTGGCCTTAGTAACACTCTTTACCTTCTCTGAACCTTGGTGAAAGATGGTTCCAAGGTATATTTTATTCCCTTAAAATACAAATATGATTAACAAATAATAAAATTAAGTAAGAGAAATGTGAATAGATTGTCATATATGCATGAGTACCTGAGTTCAATCCTCAGAACACATGTAAAAATGTTGAGACACAGGAAACAATACTTGTAATCCTAGAACTGGGAAAGCAAAGAAGGGCATAATTTTTAGGCTCCAAGGCAGACATTCAATCATATTTCATGAATTCCATGCCAATGAATGAACTCTGTCTCAAAAAATAATGTTAATGGTATCTTAGGAAGGATGACCGATGTTGACTACAGACGTCTACATATATCTATGCACATATGTGTGCACTTACACAAGCACCTGAATACACACACACATGTTCAATCACATACATGAGCACAAAAAGACACACATACACACATATACACACACACAAATCCACACATGCTTTCACATTAGTTTCTATGTATACAGAAAGGGGATTTATCAGAATGACTCAAGGCTATAGTTCAAATAATCCAACAATGGATGCCTAGGTACAGAAAGTCCAAGAAGCCAGATCAGTCTGAGGCTGGAAGTTTCCACTGGTCTTCAGTATATTCCAGAATCTTAAAGAAGGTTCTAGTGACAGTGAATGAATGAACTTATTAGTGAGATGAGAACCACAGACCAAGATCAAAGCCTTCCTCCTTATACAGTCTTACAGCAGAAAGTGTCGCTCAGGTAAGAGGTAGGTCTTCACATCTCAAAAGATTGGTATAAAAGGTATCTTCCCAGCAGAAAATCCAAACATATTGGAGATGTCAGTACCATGGAATGACCATGAAGAACAACACCAACCATGGAGTAGCACT
This sequence comes from Tokudaia tokunoshimensis, assembly GCA_036184795.1. Taxonomy (NCBI): domain Eukaryota; kingdom Metazoa; phylum Chordata; class Mammalia; order Rodentia; family Muridae; genus Tokudaia; species Tokudaia tokunoshimensis. Next base: position 16,136,544 of record BTHU01000017.1, on the reverse strand, counting down.
ATGTGGAGGTGGGACCTTGTTGGAGGAAATTTGGCTTTAATGGAGGAAATGTGTCACTGTAGGCATGTGCTTTGAGATCCTCCTCCTAGCTGCCTGAGGACAGTCTACTTATGGCTTCTTTTGGATGAAGATATAGACCTGACCCCTCCTCCAGGACCATGCCTGCTTGAATACTGCCAGGTTTTCTGACTTGATGAAAATGGACTAAACCTTTGAACCTATAATCCAGGGCCAAGTAAATATCTTTTATAAGGAAAAAAAAAGGTTTGTCCTCCTACCACCAAAGTTCTGGATTAGAAATGGATCTTTTTACTTCACATTAAACAAAAAGACCTCAGAGCATTGCCCCTCCATTTTGGGTTTATAAATAATTTCATGTATAGTCTAATTGACAACCAAGAGTAACCAAAAAAGTGTGATTATTTCATGAGTGACTGATTTTGCTTCTCTCATTAGGTATCCCTTATTTACTTATACCTTCACATATATCAATCATACCTCAAAGTGTGGTTAAAAATTAGATTTTTGCCCACAAATGTAAGAAAGAAACAAAGATTTTCATAGTTTTTCCTCTTTATGGATTTAAAATGGCCACAGTAAAATAATTTCAATCCCATTATATATCACAGTCACCCGTTCCTTCAGGTTTCTGGCTCCTGGAAAATAATTTTCCAGCATTCATTCAGAATGACTAGCCAGACACTAGACTAAGCAATTCTGTACCTCTCTTTCCCATTCTTAATTCTGTTGCATGAACATCTACATATAAAATGGGGTTGATGGATCTACATTTGACTTCGTTGAATCTCATGACAATATTCATTTTCCTATTTTGATATTCCTTAAATTCTGGAACACTCTCAGATTTCTTAATCTCATTAAGATAGCATCTGGATCACAATGCAGGAAAGCCTCTGGTACCAGGATAAATAACAGTGGTAGATGTTGCTGAAGGTGGGTGATGTTGCTGCTACTAACATTAACCACAGTGTTGATGCTGATAATGTTGATGAAGAGGGAGCCAATGCTACTGATGTTGATATTGATGATACTGTAACGGTGATGCTAATAAAGTCAATGCTACTGGAGGTGATGTTGATGCTGACTATGCTGACTGATGACTCTGATTAAGGAGATGATATTAATGTAGATGTTGATTATGCTGATAATATTAATGATATCAAATAGTACACTCTGGTTTTTATCATCCATTACCAGCAAAACCGTACATTTCCAACATCAAATTTGTGTAAAATAACTGTGTCCACAGTTCCTTTTATTATGCATAGGTAATATTTAAAGCACAATGTTGTAATTACAGCTAAACTACAGTTGATATGGTTTTAGCACAATGGTATCCTATGGTAATACACCCTACCCTTATTACTTGCTATTAATGCCACTCAAGTGACAGGGAAAACCTCCCAAGCCATGGACTCTCTTTGTAAACTTTGTGTACTTTGTAAAGTTTGTAAGCACTAAGGTTAAGAAAAGGACCAGGACCCCACCTAAGGATCTTCAGGAGTCAGGTCCCTCCCCAAGACCGCTGTAACTGTAATGGCATTTCCAGCCTCTGCAGTTCTCACAAAGGTCATCTCTAGCCCCACAACAGAACCCTTCTGAGATTATGCTAATTTTAGATAAAAATTCTGAACAAAAGCTCCCAATCTCTGAGTAGGAAAGCCCACCAATTCCCGATCTTCCCACAGAAACCCACCAATTCCTGAGCAAGAAAACCCACCAATCCCTAAATAGGAAACCTACTAATCCCAGAGCTCCACCAAGCTCAGGACATAAAAATACCAACAGTCTTCGCCATAGAAAACTCTACCCAAGAAAGCTCTGCCCCTCAAGAAATCCTGTATAAACTTTGCTTTTTGTCCAATTACTTGCTGTTTACTCCCTTCCGGAAGCAGAGGGCATCCATCCCTGGATTAGTTCCTCTTCTCCCTAGACCCTCAAATAAATCTATTTCATGACATTTCCTGCCTGGTGTGACTCTTTCATGGGAAGAAGCCAAGAAGCAATGCAGAAAGCAAGGGATGGGACAAAGTGAAGAGAAGGACAGGGCGAAGGCTCCTGTGTCCTCAGTTCCCCTGGGGATATCCTCCCTTGGGAGCTCCAACCTCTTTGCTAAGGATGCTTTCTCTCAGAGCTATGCAGCTCCTGGTTCCTCATGTCTCAGGATTCCTTTCCATGGGTACATGGTTCTATCTCAGAGCTGTGTAGTTCCCAAGCTCCTGTGTCTCAGGATACCCATCCATTGGGACAAAGGACCAATTTCAGAACCCTGTATTTGCTGGGCTGACAAGTCCCAGGACATCTTCCCGTCTGAGTCAGAAGAGCAAAGCTTACCAAAAGGAGCAGAAATGACGGCAGTCATAGTCTGAAGCAGCGCTGACATGACACTCCTTAAGGGAATGGTTAACATTTCAATCAATTTTCCTGTTGAGCAAATACTTATTGTATTTTACTATTGTAAAATATATAATGTTGTAAATTTTATCATTGTTATAGTTTAACTATAGACTCTGATATTTCAAATGTCCTGCATTTGGGGAATCATACTGTATCTACTCTCCAAATATTGCCATCTTGTTACCAAGACATGGGAATACATGTGATTATTAGAGCTTGGTTGAAAAAAAAATCAATGGATTAGACAATATTCCCTCTATGCAATTCCTTTCCCTAGACCCTCCCTAGATTCCTACTATTGTCCAGAGACAGAATCTTTTTCTGGCAAAAACAATTTTAATTTTTTGAAAATTCTGTACATATACACAAGGTATCTTGGGAATACCCATCCCCATTACCTCACCTACAACATGTCTTCTATATCCCTCACAACTTCATGTCTTTGTTTAAGATCTACTGAGAAATATTTACATTGCCCATATGTTCATGTATATAGGGCCATTTACTGGGTTATGAGCAATGTACTGATGGCTACCATCCATGAAAAAAGAGTTTTCCCTTCACCATCAGGCAGTGGTGCAACATCAGATGCCCCTTATCCATGCAAGAATTTTTAACTCTCTTGAACATTTGGATTTCTTCCACAAGTAAGCACTGTTACTGTGATGCTGTATGCTCCTGTATTTACTAGCCATGTCATGTCTGGAGTACAGCATTTTACAACATTCCTTCCCTGTTCCCTCTGTCTTAAATCCTTTCATCACTTCTTCCAAGGTATCCTCTAAGGCCCAGGGGTAGCAACTGATGCAGATTTTTCCATCTATAATATAATAGTCATAATCAATTTTTCTCAGAAGTTTGAACAGGTATGAGTCCTTACATAACCTCCATACTTTCTAATAAGAAATCTCTCTGGTCAGAGTTTAGAATAAAACAAATGCATGGATATAAATATGAACTTGGAAGGGAGTTTGATTTTATGACCATTGAACTAAACAGCATCAGTAGGTTTTTCCCTAGGACTTAGGACTTTTGACCATGTTCACAGTTCCAGCCTTAAATTCTCTCCTGTGGAACAAGCCTCAGAACTACTCAAGAGGGTAAATGGGTGCCCCTGTAAATAGTCTTACCACTGTTAACACCAATGAGTACATATGGCCTAGCAGGTTCATATTGTAGAAGGTTCATATTGCATAGAGCTTCACTGGGTAAAACTATTGATGTCTTTGTGTCCTTGGCAGCCTAAATAGCACCTTCCAGATCTATGAAAGTTAGCAAGCAGAGAGTTTTATGGCCACTTCAAGATTTATTTCTCTATATCCTGCAGCTGAAGTTTGTGGTGTCTTCAGCAACCGGGTTTTACAATATAGTGATGATGGACAACCAGGAGCAATGACAATATGCTGCTGTGTTGGGTGCCTCTGAGGCATCCTGACCAATCACTTATATGGAAAGAACTTGTACCAGGCACTGAAATTTCCATCTAATAACTGAATTTTGAGAGCAGTATTGTTTTTCCATTTGGAATACTTCCTGCTTTTAAAAAAATTTAACTTTTATCAGTTCATGAGCACATGTGGTTCATGAGACCTTTCCATAAACCTTCTGAGTTACATCTTATTTTCCGTACCTCTCTGCCTCCATTCATACTTAAAACTTTAGGGGTCAGAATCTATTTCTCATTCTCAAGTATCACATGTCCTTTTTTTATTTAGCTTCTAGTTTGGTTGCAAGATAATTGAAACATTGTAGATTCTTCTCTATATCTTACTTTGGGTAACCTACCTTCTTTCCCTGCATTCTCCTATCAACATTCTTATAGTACCTGAACAAACCTATTGGTTTCTAGTATTCCTTTCCCATTCTCAAAAGTATTCATAGTTTCTTGTGTCACTGAATACTTCCAAGAAAAATAAATCAAGCTGCTAAAAGAAACAGCTCAATAGTTAAGAGCATGTGTTGCTTTTGCAGAGGAACTGGGTGTGATTCCCACAAACAATGTAGCTGATGACAACTATCTGTAACTCCAGTTCCAGGGTATTGATACCCTCTACTGGCCTCTATGAACACTTTATATTCATTGAGTATAAGCCTATATGCAGGCAAATACTTATATGAACAAATTAAAAATGAAAATGTTTTAAAATAAAGAAAAAAGATGTATCTCGTATACAAATTTTGCTTATGAAAGATTACAAAGGAGAAATTCCTAGAAATATAGCCCTAATAATAGAATGATGTGGTAGTAAGATTATCATGTAAATGCCTGGAAAAAATGATCTAGAAAAGTATTTCTCCACCTGTGGTTCACAGCCCCTTTGGAGATCAAATGATCCTCTTACAGGGGTTGTATATCAGATATCTTGTCTATCAGATATTTGCATTATAATTCATAACAGGAGCAAAATTATAGTTACAAAGTAGCAACCAAATAATTTTGCTGCTTGGGATCACCACTGTGTGAAGAATTATATTAAAGTGTCAACACCAGGAAGGTTGAGAAACACTATTATAGAGGGTTAGGACAGCTTTAGATTTTAGGGGGTCCTTCACAGTAATGATTCAATTAAAATTCAGCAAAAATATTACTATCAGTTAGGAAAAACTCTTGTATCTGTAGAAGCCTGTGCCAACATTCCAAAAGATAAAAAACAGAGGGTATCTGTCATATTTAAAACAAGGTTGATGTGCATGGGTCTCCAATTCTCACCTCTAGCAAGTGTAAAAATATCATACCTTGAAATATTCCTTATAAACAAAGAATGTTGCTATTATGTGTAGTAATCTATACATTTACAGACCATGTTGGATGAATGATTTTGTTCTTTGAAACTAAGCATAGATTTCTGGCTAATAGAATCAAGCTCAAGAATATAAACAGGGGCACATTCATAGTTAATATTTTTTAAATAATTTAATTTGGAAGGTTGTAGTTGACTGATGAACAGTAATGCCAGTTTAATAAATGCAGATATTGACTAACCAAGAAATCAATGGCAGCTTAATGCATTCAAAGAAAATACAAATATATCATACTTATTTAAGCAGATTATATATTTCTTTTAAATTACTTACAAAAAGTGAGATTTGTTAGGCAAGGAAAGAACACCAAATGTTTAATTAAAAATATATTATTAGTGCTGGCATTATTCAAAATCAACCAGAAAGAAGTAAATGAGGAAAGGGAGGGAGTGAAGAAAAATAAAAGATGATAAACAGATTTGCTTCTCAGCTGAGCTCATACAAAGACAATGATGAATGCAGAGAGGCACAGCAGAGTCTTCCCACGACTGACAGTGCAGTTGATCCCTTCGTGGCAACATAGTGCAAACTCCTGAGAGCAGTATCTCCACATACAAACACAAATTCTAGGTAAGACCAAGTGTTTGAGTACTTCACCAATTTATTCATTGGAACTAGAAAATTTTACTGCTAAATCACAATGCTCTGAAACACTGCTGGAAAAACAAAACCTAAGACCTTAAATTCAAAGAAGACCTAAATGCAAAATGGATCCTAATAACTATCTGTTGATTTGTTTAACAAAATAATAGTAATCAAGGAGAATGATAGATTCAAGATTGACAGTGCAGAGGAGGAAACGCAACATTGACCCATATGTACATTTAGTAGACCTAATGTAGGACAATATACCACCTAGAACATGATGCTCATAAAGTCATTTATTTCACCATTTTGAGCCACACTTGATTCATATTATAATGTCATTTTATGTCTAGTACTCTTCAATGACTTGTAAATTCAACTCCAAAATGCAACTACTTTCTGATTGCCCCATCACAGACAGCACTGCCAACTTCTCTTGGTGCCCGACTCTCTCTCTCTCTCTCTCTCTCTCTCTCTCTCTCTCTCTCTCTCTCTCTCTCTCTCTCTCATTCCTAACCCTCATTTCCCATCAATCTATGCCCTACAATGCTCCATTCTATTTTCTGCTATCAATTATCCACACTCTCATCATTTATCATTTGGATTATTGCTTCTCTTCTTAATTTCATGCTGTCACCAGAATGATCTATTTAAAAATGCAAATAAAGGAACTTTATTACCTTGAGAAGAAGAAGAAACTGTTTGGCTGACAAAATAATGGTGGATGGAATAATGATGGAGGTGGTAGAAGTAAAAAGAAAAAAGTTAAACATCAGGTTTAAGAATTACCGCATACAGAGAAATCATCAGCTGGAATTCTACACTGATGAGTTTGGTGAAGATCCAAGCACACAATGGAAAAAATCACAGTGGACAAAATGTTCCCATTTGTTGGTAGCTGTTGATGTTCCTGAGATGCCAGTCCTTATATGTTTTATGAAACCTGGACAGAGACACTTGTAATGTAACTCTAGGATATGCTTTTGTTTTCCTATCTGCCAAGCCAAGCTGCAAATGAGCAAGAATGGGCAGTTTTTAGAAAGAAAAAGTTGTTAGGTCTACAGATCAACATTTGCTAGGATAGTAGAAAAAAAACCCAAACTCTGTCTTGCTTTTCCTAGAGAAAAAGATGGTGCTCAAGATTAAGAACTGAAGCCCCAAAGAAAAATCTGAAACTTGCTATAGTCACCTGACCACTAAGAAATAAGACACCAAGCTTGCTGCTCCACATGCTCACCTTGTAATGTTTCTCTCCTTTGGCAAGAATAAATAAATAAATAAATAAATAAATAAATAGCCAAAAGATGTGTACAGAGGGCATGGGAAAGGGAGAATCAAACACCTATCAAGAGCTACCACCCACTGAATGTTTACCACAAATGAAGGCAAGGACATAGAGGAGTCCATTCTTATCTATTGCTAGTAAGCAATTCCGTTCCCAAAATAGTTGTTCATGGTCTGGTTTTCCTTAGTAAGTCCATTTACTATATAAATGATTAGAAAGGTTAAGCATTGTCAGAACTAAACAGAGATAGGGGTAAGGATGTAAACTATTTTGAATATTAAGAGAAATAATTTAATTAGTCTAGGCAAAAGACACAGTAGAAAGATTCTTTGGACAAACAATATAAAAATCAATAGGCAAAAGGCATATGTCTAGGCACGGGGCATGATCAAAAGAACTTTTCCTCAATGAATAGTCTTCAAAGTTCAGTCAGGAAGAAAGATACTAGATGGAGAGAATAAAATCAACTTATTTTTTAAAAAATTTACACTTACATCCTCAGATAATTGTAGTCCTTATCAAAGAAACTTCTCTTTCCACACAGAGACTACTACAGAAAACTATGTCTAATCAAAATGCAGAGTTGTGGAGTCCAGTCCCAATGGAAACATGTACAAAACACTTCCATGCCTAAGGTTCAGAAAACTTTGCACAAAAGGAGACAGAAAGGCTGTTAAGAACCAGAACAGGGAGATTGTTCCGAGATTGTCTTCTAAGAACGTCAGAAGCTATATACATAAATTCATCCCAACTTCACTCCCTAAATATGAGCTGAGCAGAACAACAACAGTCATTCTAATACAAATGGGGCAGAGATCTCAACCTTAGATAAAGAACCATAGGCAACTAAGGAGTGCTGAGTAGGATAAATAGCCTGCCCCATCAAATGGTTATCCAATACCAAATAGTCAGCCCTGAAAGTATACATACAGGTAACATTATACATCTTGATCAGGTTGTCTTCAGGAATATATAAGTATATGCATATATGCATAAGCAAGTAACAACAATTAATGAAAATGATTTGAAAGAGAGCAAGATAGGGCATATGGAAGGCATTAGGCAGAAGAAAAGAAGGGAATAAGATGGAATTCTATTATAATCTCAAAAACAAATAATTTAAATACCATCAGTTTTCTAGCTGCCATCATAAATCTTAGTAAGAGTGCCAGCAGGTTGACTCTCTCAGAAGTGGTCTGAATTGGGCTCTGCAACCCTTAATTTCTGCGCATCAGCACTGGGTTTTATCCTGAATGAGTGATGTCATCTCCACACAGGAACCTCATTCTGAACTCACCCATAAATATTCCAGCAGCTTCCAGTTACACCAAAACACCTTGAAGCCTTCAAGCTACTATGAACAAAATGACTGAAGTGCTATCCATAGTCCCTTGAGAACTGAGAAGTATTCAACCTCCCTGTCTAGGATGATGATCGAAGTCTATTTGCATGAGATGACATTGAGGGCAAGAACAGCTCTGTGTAACTTGTCCTATTCCAGTTTGTTTCTTAATCCTCCCATTGGCATGTATGCTTTGAGGTCATGTGGAATTCTTCTTTGTGATGAGAGTGCAACTCTTCCCTATGGGGAGTCTAGGTTGGACTGCTTTGGACCACTCATTTATTGGTATAAATGAGGTACCAAAGAGCAGACACTGGGATAGGGACAGGAAGCCAGCAGAGAAATGGCTGAATAGGAAACATTGGTAGGGTCAGAGAAGTCAGATGGCTTCTGTCACATCTCCTGAGGAGACCAGCCATCTAATTCTTTCAGCACAGGGGCTGCTAAGCTGATTTCAGCTTACCCTGGTCAAATGGCAACACTTCTGTTAGACAAACCAAGAAGTTTGTAGGAGGAGAGCTTAGTCAATAAAATCAATATCAATAACTAAATTTTAGTTTAGTCATATATTTTACTTCAAATGTATATGGAATAATATCTCTCTTGCCATATAATCCCAGTCTCAGAAAGAGTAGACCATGATAGCACCTTCCCTCACACTCAGAGAAAGATAATAAAGATTTCATGGTCATCACACACCTCCTTGGCCTTCCTGGCTCTTTGTGGGTTTTAGTTTGTTTTGCTTAGACAAACTAATTCTCAGAAAACAAACATGAAGAATTCTAAATAAGTCATTAAAAGTTTCCATAAAATAGGTGATAGCTGCAAAAACATGAATTAATTAAAACATGAATGAATTAATATGAAGGGATATCATAAATTATTTCATATCCTGACCATACCAAAGAACAATTATTTGTGGTCTCTTATTACAAGAGTTTCAGCATCACCTCTTATCCAGATACCCAATGTGTTAGGCTCATGGAGAGAAAAAAAATGTTTCATAAAAAACCTGACACTAAAGTGAGAAGGAGCAAATGGATCAAATTTAAGGGTGAATGCTGGTATTCAGAAAGGTGATGGTTTGAAATTTGGATGACCCAAAGTGATGTCTGACTCCAATATACATCAACCATGGGCTTATATGCATAGCTCACCACCTTTTGTGCTTAGCCAAGATTATTATTTGCAAGGTAACAAATTCAATTCAAGCTTGTTTTTATAGAAACTATTTCATTTTGGCTCATGTGGCTAAAACTTTTCAGGGGTCAAAATTATTTTTGTTAGAACTGGATCTAGTAGTTTAAAACAATCATTTACTCATTCCACAAATATCAGCTCAGGGCCAACATTGGATCTAGAACTGTTTCTGCTGCTGAATATGACTGAAAAACTGGTATGTCTCTAGATGTGTCATGGCAGAGACGAAAGAAATCATAGTTGATTAAGTACTCACCATGTACTTAATATGGACCTAAGTTTGAACTGCAAGACCCTTATAAAAACTTAGACATGGTGGTATGTATGTAGATCTGAGAAGACACAGTCTAAATGAAGCAGTATTATTTCATGAGCTGAATCAGAGACTGTATATCAATGAAAAACTCAGTCTCTCTCTCTCTCTCTCTCTCTCTCTCTCTCTCTCTCATTAGCTGCCTCTTGTTCCCACTGTCCATCTGTGTTTACCTTAATGGACTGACTGCATTTGCTTGAACAGTAAGTGGGAATAAACTGTCCCTCCCTTAAGTTTCTTCTTGTCCGGAATTTGGCCACAGCAACAAGACAAATAGTTAAAACAGACACATATCTGAAACTGAAAAGCAGGAGAGGGATTTAAAATGTCTGTGAGAGGCCATGTTCATTATGATGATATTTATGTGTGTCAACTTGGTTTGGTAACAGGATACCCAGATATATGGCTCAATGTTCTTTCTGTGCCTCTGCAAGGAAGTCTTTAGAAGAAACTTGAGCAAAGTAGATATACAATTGATTGAAGCCCTTTATAGAAAACAAATGGAAAGTTTGAATCTTTGCCCTGTCTTATTGGAGAAGCAGAAGTGTTCATTTCCTTTAACTTCAGTGTTCCTGCTTCTTATACATACATTTTATAAAATATATTTTAATTACTTACACTCTGACAATACCATAGGTATAGACACCATGCTTTAATGACTATCAGATCCACTACAAACTCCATTCTCTCCCCTCAGCACGTCAACGTGACCACCACCCTATCATATTCATTATTTTTATAAGTATTAAATTCAGTTGGTGCCACCTGCTATAATGCTGACTGATACCGTTGGTCTGATGTTGTGCATGTAACAATAGTTGCAGGCAGTTTACTAGTACAACAGCCATACCATGTCAAAATGACCTCATTTCACAACATACCTACTCATCTTCTGAATCTAACATTCTCTCTCAATATTCCATGAGTCTTTCAGGAGGTGATAAAGACCCTACATTTAGGGTTGAGTATATTTGAGTCACTAACACTTAGAAATTTTATCAGTTTGAATCTCTGCATTGCCAAAGACAGCAAAAATAAGTAAAGACTAAGAATAGCATTGGTGTGTAGACATAAACATGAATATTTAGAAGGTGGTCCATCTGCACATTAATTTAATAAAACAAGAGTAATTTGTTTTCCCCTAGGACCTTTGGTCTCCTGAACCATAAGCTTTTGAGATTTATAATACCAGGCATGAATTCCCTGAGCAGGCTTTAGGTCCAATGAGTAGGTGGTTGTTTGTCCCAGTAAGATTCATGCCACTATTGAGCCAGTGCTCACATATTTTCTGGTAGTTTGGTATTGTAGAATTCATTGTCCACAGCTGGAAAAAAGCATGTATATCCTTTTCTCAAGAGTGACACCTTGTAGAACATCCTCCAGCACTATGAAAACTATTCAGACTAAAAGATATTTTCAGAGCAGCTCCAGTTAGTTATCTCTGTTTCATAACCAACATGTACTGTCTTCACCCATGGACTCTCACCATTTAGTTATGGTGGGTGACCATTATCAACTGTTCTCAAATTCTCGAATAATCACAGGGGCTTTGATCGTCTTCAGTTTCCCAACTGAAAATGAAGAAAAAAAATTAGTCACTGTAACTACATGAGATATGTATATTTCTTGAAATATATAAGCATATATATATACATATATACATATATATATATATATATATATATATATATGGAAACTGTGCAGAATGGATGAAGAGAAAAACACATTAGGGGAAGTTTAAAGTCATCAGTCCTTGTAAATCAGTGATGTAGGTTGTATTTGGCCTGCAGTTAGACAGTGGTAGGAGCAGTGTAGACAAATAAAAAGAGTACCTCATGGTACCTCATCAGAAGAAGTGGGGCCACAAGAGGGGGGGGGAGTTATTTATCTGGCTTAAATATTTACTGACAATAGACAGTTTCTTATAAAATTATCAGGAACATTTCTAACCTTGACTTAAGCTTAGGCTTCTCTTTCACATCTCCTTCTTCACCTTGAAATACCATAGGATAATGTTCCAGGAGGCTCTAATCCTAATCTATAGCCTAGAATTCTTTTAGGATTACTACTGTCTCAGAATACTATTTCTGTTTGCTTGATTCTTTGTTTTTAGTTTTTAAGTATAATATATCATAGAAGTCAGAGATAAACTTGCTTGATTGAGTTCTTTCCTTCCATCATGTGGGTCTCAGGGATTCTAGGCTTGGCAATAATATCTTTTAATTGTCAAACAACTCACCAACTTCTGCATGATTGTGTCTTATGTATGTGTTCTTAGGTCAGTTTGCATTTTTTCCTCTGAAATACTTTCTTCCCTCACTATTCTACTAATCTCTACTCAGTACCTCATCATCTATCTCTGATTTCCTTTTCACTATATAAGGTGTCAAGCAAAAATACATGGTAAAGAGACATCTCAGAGACTCTCACATCCATATTTGATGATGACCCTTCTGGCTCCCCAGTGAACCAACTCTTTTATAGACCTTAGTCCAAATAGAGTGGATGGATCAGCTACATGATAGGCTGAGCTAAGGCCAAAGGGAGATGAATAAGCCCATGTATTCTAGCCTAAATCCATTTATATTCTAAATGATCATCTCCAGTGAAGTCACCCTGGCGCTTGTCAGGGAATGGATGGCTTGGCAACACATTACAGTTTATGCTGTGGGTGATGACAATCGTTTTACATACCAATACTATTTCATGACTATGGTGAATGACTATATCAAAATGGAAGGAGAAGGGTGTGATTCACAGTGAAGCATCGCCCATGGATACACACAGGGCCTGTTCTGCTTTCCTCCTGCAAAACGTCTCCCCTGGGCTTGAAAGTGACGTTTATCTGCAAATAGTTATTATTACCATTTTATTATTGCCTCAGTTAGCATTTATATAACACTTCATATTTTCAGGGTGCTTTTCAATCATTTTTATTAGTAAGAGAGGGCATATTTCCAGGCACAGGTGGAAAGAGCTAAGAACCTGGGCTTTCTTGAGTAAAAGAAAGACATTTCTGCAAGCAAATAGGCATTCTACTCTCTAAATTTGACTTTTCAAATGGTGGTTGTAAGAAACAAAAGTCATTTCTGCAGCAATTATCCAATAAAAAGTCACTAAGCCTTCTGAAACACCAGGGGACAAATTATAAATGCCATTCGGCTATGAAGTCCTTGGGAGAAAAATTCATGTGAGGATGCATACAATTTTGTCCTCAGAATTCACTAGAAAACTAACACTTCTTTCAGACACTGTCTAGGTACCACAAAAAATGCAGAGAAGTCAACCCATTGCCTGGATATTTAAGAATTTTAAATTATTAATATGGAAGGAAAAACATTCCACTAAATTAAGAACATGAAATAGTGCCAATTTAGAACGAACAAGGGTTTAGAAATGAATGATGGATAATTTTGGAAACATATTCAAACTGGGTTCTCTGAAGAAAACTGGACTTTAGTCAGTCTTCACAGGATAATCAGGCCTTCTGGAACTTTCTAGACAAAGGAAGGCAAGAAGATGTGGATTTTGTCACCTAGGATTGAACAGTGTGATCATGACAGATATTAGTTCTCATTTCTAAAAAATAGAAGGGTTCTATAAGCAGCCACTGTGACTAGAGGGAGAGAAACCATTCATTAGGATTTCAGAATAAGATGGTATCCAAACTAAGGTGAGTGTCATGGTATGAGACTGTTTCTGCTAAAATGCAATGGGCAAATGTTTCTAGAAAAGAGAGATCAACACATCTCAAGAAAAAAGTACTTCTTTAAGCTTGTTTATAAGCCTTTATGAAGGAAATCTTCACTCAGTTATCTGAACAGTGACAAAACTCAAGATGTCTAAACAATGCATATATCCTGAGTGTCAAAAATTCTCCATTCATACATTTTCACATTCCTTTCAGCACTGCATAAAATTCTAATATGGAATTGTTCTGAAGACATACAATAGTTCAAACTAAATCTAATATTTGATAAAAAGAAAGAGGTATTTATGCTAATTCATAGTTATAGCCTCTTTAATACAACCCACCTATGAATATTTATCCATTAGCTACTGTACTCCCAGTCTTGGGCTAATATCAGAAATAGAATTATGGAAAAAGACCACTTCTGGTTCTTAGAAAAATTATTCACTTGTAAGTGGCAGCTTACTTAGAGTGTCAAGAGAATAATATAAATGGATCAAAGAAAAAGAAAATGAGCCCAGGTATGTAGTGCAGTTGGTAAAGTGCTTGCCTCGCATGCATGAGGACCAATATTTGATACCTAGTATGGCAAAAATAAAATGGAATGGTACATATCAATAATTGCATCATTTAGGAAGTAGATGTGGAAGTATCAGAAAATAAAGGTTGTCCTTGACTCTATAAGGAGTTAGAACAGCCACAAAGGGCTATGTAATACTCTGTTGTCTCAATAAGGATATATATCTATATCTATATCTATATCTATATCTATACACCATGCAACAATTAATGAAAAATACACTGTATTTCAAAAAAGAGTGAGAGGGTTAGGAGGGTTTTACAGTAGGATTTGCAGGTAAGAAAGGGAAGATAAAAATAATAGAATTATAGTCTCAAAACATGAAACAACAATCAAAACAACAAATAGTTAATGACATGGAGAATAAAGATAGAGAAGATAACAAAAGCCAAGACATCCACTGCAGAGAAAGCTTCTTGGATGAGAGTTTAGAGATCCACTAGCATGTGGATATAGTAATAAGTCATTGGGAATCCATTATTACTCTGATGATTTAGGAGTCTAATAGGAATAGACTCACCTATAAGTCCTATATATAACCTGTCTAGACAGATGTACTGGTCAGTATCTAAAGAATAGAAGACTGTGGAATGTTAAGTATTAATATGCATATTAAGACTCCTCCCATCTACATATTTTGTCTCGTCTGGATTATCGCAGCAGAGGGAACACACATATCATAAGAACAAGTGGGCTCGATGCCCCAGTACAGGGGGACGCCAGGGCAGGGAAGCTGGAATGGGTGGATTGGCGAGCAGGGGGAGGGGGGATGGGTTACAGAATTTTCGGGGGGGGACCAGGAAAGGGGACAACATTTGAAATGTAAATAAAAAATATATCTGATTAAAAAAAGAACAAGAGACAGTGTATGACTATGAGGAAACTATTTTCTACACGTAAAAGAATGGTTGCACATATGAACTTACTCCAATTGTGACAGCATCTACAAGACTTGTATAAGCTCAAGTCAGACAAAGAAAGGGGAACTGGGCACAAAGTCTTACTCCTATGTAAAGAGTTGTTGGCAGTTGATATTTACTGGGAGAGGGAGAGGCAGTTTTCTTTAAGGGCTTGGGTCCTCATGGATTGACTATTCTCTTGTGGAAAATCACAAGTCAAAGGGTATATGGGTGTCACAATCTGGGCTTGGTGTGTTTTTAGAAAACAAGGAACAAAATGTCCGGAGAGTAGTTAAGGGGTGAACCCAAAGGGTGGGCAATGGTAAATATTACCAAAAGGTGCTT
Source organism: Tokudaia tokunoshimensis (assembly GCA_036184795.1). NCBI lineage: Eukaryota > Metazoa > Chordata > Mammalia > Rodentia > Muridae > Tokudaia > Tokudaia tokunoshimensis. The sequence continues at coordinate 16,121,084 of BTHU01000017.1, read as the reverse complement.
TATGACATTCTCCAGGAACTATTAAAAATGAGGGGGGAAGCCAGTATGTCTCCTCTGTATAAGAATTCTATTGGAAAATGGAAACTTGGATATATATTTTCATGCTGTAACACAATGCAATAAAGAAGGCTATTTGAACACAAAAGGCAAGTCTCATAAAGCAATGCCTGAAAGAGAAATGAGAGAAGAAGGGAGCAAAGTTAGAAGTTTCTCCTTAAATGAATATATGCTCTTATCTCTCATTCTCTATTTGTATAATTTTTATGAAGAACTGTGGCAACTACAGAACTCACACTGAATAAATGTGACTTATAGCGGCATTGAAACTACTTATAACCAATATGTGTCCTAGAGGGAATAAATAAATTAATAATAATCACTGTATCTGGTCACAACTATCCAACACAGCTAATCTGAAGATTAAATAAAAACCTAGAAGCCACTGTCTTCTTTCATAGACAGTACCCATGCATCATTATTTTACTATGTTTCAAATTTATCCAAAGCTCATGAATTTTGCTTTATAAACCTCTTTCAGAATTCTAGCACCTGCCAAAATAATCAGGAAAATAGACCTTAAAAGTCAACTTCTACTAACCTATTGATTGTATTTATAATAGTTTATATTTACTTGGTGCTTTTTGCCTTTTTTTTTTTACATAACTTCATTTTCTCAGTACAACCTTGGATGAATTCTGGAACTAGAGAGAAAGAAATTTTTCCATAGAAGTAAAATAATTCACCAGAACATATTTTTAAGTATTGCCTATACTTGAACTTGGGTTTTAACTCTTCTGTAACTTTAAATACTACCTACTGATTCTTCTTGTGTATTAAAATGAGCTTGATTTAGAGTTGAGTGAGTCATATAAACAAACCTTCCTTTACTTCTTGGGAAGGCATAGTTCTGCACAATGGAGCCCATGTTTATGACTCTAAGGAATGTGTTGTAATCATTACAATTTCATTATTTTTCAAAAAAAATGGAAGAAATAGTTTAACAAATAAGTTATATATATCAGCTTCTTTTCTAAAGTATAGGAGGCATTCCCCTTGTGCCAAAAGAGAACCTGGCTTATTTATGAAGCTCCTGGCTCTGTACACAAACAGAGGAGAGAGTTGAGTGAGTGATCTTACCTGGGCCCCAGCACTTTGAACTGTTTGAAATTAGAAAGAATGAGTATCCCAGGAAAAAACAACTTTCTAACATTTCCACTTGAAATTTATAGTTATACTCCATGGTCCAATCAATAAAGTTGAGTAGAAGCCAGGAAATGAAGAATTTCTGTTTGCTGCAAACTTTTTGATTTGTTCTATTATCATAATTGATGACCTGAAATCAAGAACTCACTCAGCTAGAATATCAAACATCTCATTCTTGCCTAGACAAATGCCTCTGGAAACCAATTAGGAAAATGTTGATTCACCTACCTCCTCTCTTCCCAGGCAAATTCCTCTTTCGTTCTCTGCTTATCCATCTGACTCAAGTGCTTGTCCTTGGGAATGCATGTGTTGAGAAAGCAGAGGTCTCTGTTTGGACAGGACCTACCCTGCTCAGAAAGTACTGCTTGTGTAGAGCAAAGCTCATTGCCTCTGTAAAGATCATACCCAAGAGGGGCTGTTAAACACCCTTTGACTCAAGTTGGCTTCTTTTACTATTTCATCAGAGAAAGTTTCCTTTCGGATTGGTCAATTTCTCACTTATAATAAAATAACCAGTACAGACTAACTTTATAAACAAATTAGGCAAATTTTGATGATGTAGATCACTGTTCAAGAAATTAAAGTCTGTGTCCCTAGGACTGCCAACCACCAGTTCCTGATGACAGATGATTTTACAACAGTTGGAACATGTGTGAGAAAACATTATATGTCCAAACATGAAGTCAGAGAAAGTTGGATAGGGCCAGACTTCGCTATAAAAATAAAACTATTTTGCTGTTAAATTACAACTGGAAATCATGTTTATTTATGGTATCCAAGGCGATTTTTCATCTATGTATGCTTTAAAGGAAAGTTCAGTCAAGGTATTAGCATATTCATCATCCCACCAACTTATAGGAAGAACATGAAAATATCTACTCTTTCAGAAATGTTGTGATGTACATTATTACTACCAGTGGCCAGAATGTAATAGAACAGATGATTAAAGCTTATCTTTCCAGTCTGACTGAAAACTGGACCATTTCATCAGTATGCTTTTCCTCATTTGTTCTCTGCTGGCCTGTTACCCTTTCTCTCTCTCTCTCTCTCTCTCTCTCTCTCTCTCTCTCTCTCTCTCTCTCTTCTTTTCCTTCCTTTCTTTCTTTCTTTCTTTCTTTCTTTCTTTCTTTCTTTCTTTCTTTCTTTCTTTCCTTCTTTCTCCTTCCTTCCTTCCTTCCTTTCTTTCTTTCTTTCTTTCTTTCTTTCTTTCTTTCTTTCTTTCTTTCTTTCTTTCTTTCTTTCTTTCTTTCTTATCATCTCTTTCACATTGTTCACAGAAGCTGAGATCAGGCAACATTTGTCTTCTGTACCTGACTTAATTCACTTGTCCTAATGTCCTCCAGCTTCAGACTCAGAATTTTTTTAACAACTTACTCTGAGATCAGCTTTCCCTTCTAATGAAAGGCTACCAAAAACTTGGGGCCTTCCATAAAGCCCTATTTGTCCCCAAGCCATCACACTGAGGACCACATTCCCAGTGTAGTATCTGTCAGGAGACAAAGAGCATCTGATTCATACCTGACCTTGCTAGCTATATTTTATCCATACATCATTTTGTTCATATGATCCTATATGACTTTTTGTAGTATTTTTCACTCTCTGTAATTTCTTTGTTGGCTCTGCCCTGATCTTGGGCAGAAGTTATACAGAGGAAGACCTACTGTTAGACTTCAGGATCCATCCCCAGCTCCTAGATTAGTGGGTGGCATAGAGAAAGTATCATTTAACATTTGTTGAAGTGCATGAGCAGAATCAGCACTACTGATTTGGTTCAACAGGATTTTTTTTCATATCATTGTATTTATTTCAAGTTACTTTGAGAGACAAATGACTCCTTTCATTAATTAACTCCTCTGAAATTTCTGTACTTTCTCTGTTTACTGTCTTTCCCATGACCAATAATCATACTGACACATGGAAAATTCTCAGTGATGATTAAGAGGGGAATGGTTGAAAATGTGCAATTTAGATATAAGCATTATAAATCAGACAAAACCAGGAGATAAACATTCTCTTAGGAAAAGAAGTAATTTTGTTCTGCTGCAATTTAGTTGAGAGAATAAGAAAAGAAGATGTACACTTGGAAAATTATAAGGACAGAATGATTCTCCAGAATTCACACATTGGAGTTAAGTTTCTGATGTGATAGATTTAGAGCTGAATTAAGAACATAATCAGGTCTAAAAGGTAGCAATCCCTTGATAGAACGTGTATCCATATTATAAGAACTGGGACAGAGATTGCTTCTCTTTGCTTTCTGTACTATCACATAATATAATACGAGCTCTCATTTTGTGTTTTTGACATGAGCTCGCACTACATTTCTCAGTGTGGTCTTCAACTCACCCAGCAGCCCATTAATTTGCAATGCTCCTGCCTCAGTCTTCCAATAACTATGATTCTGGGCCTGTAGCACCAGCCCCCGTGATATAAACAGTAATTATTTAAACCAGTCAGTCTACTTGTTACTACAGACTAAAACTAAGAAAGGCAAAGACAAAAGCAAATATTGAAATGATTACAGGGCATAGCTGTAAGGAATGGTGTGCATCATGGAAATCAAAAAACCAAAACAATGCACTGGGCCACTGAGAAGGCAACACTGCAGAATGGAAAAATGTTTAACCTAAAACCAAAAGTCAAGGGGAACATCCCATTTCATTTGACAAAAGAACAAAAAAGATTTTTAGTCTAGAAATTTTAAACTCAAAACTGAAGAAATCCTTTCTGAAATAGAAAAAGAAGCATGAAGTAGAAGTTGAGATAGTGATTTGGCTAGCAGTGACCTTTGCTCCTGTGAGACTGAATTAACATGTCCAGAAAAAGGATGAGGGGTCAAAGGGTAGGTAGCCTTAGAGAACATAGCCACAAATGGAATTGAGGAAATCCAAGGAATGAAAGGAGAAAAAAGGTGAGGTAGACATGAAAACACAAGGAAACTACTACAGAACATAGAAAGAACATGTCTCTGTTTACTGAAAAAGGAGTTGCTTCCTTGACTAGAAAATGAAAGCTAACTATGAATGTGTTTTTTCTATGCTAAGTATTACAGGGATGTGTTAATAAATTTATGTATTTACTTTTTTTTAAATTTTATTTTCTAAGTTTTTTTATTTACATTCAAAATCATTTCCCCTTTCCCGTTTCCTCCCTCCCTGAAAGTCCCATAAGCCCCCTTCCCTCCCTCTTTTCCCCATTTAACCCCCTCTCACTTCTCTGTCCTGGAATTCCCCTACATCCAGTCTTTCCAGGACCAGGGGTCTCTCCTTCCATCTTCTTAGAAATCTATTGATATGCGAATTGTGTCTAGGGTATTCTGAGATTCTGGGTTAATATCCCCTTATCAGTGACTGCATACCATGTGTGTTCTTTTGTGATTGGGTTACCTCACTAAGGATGATATTTTCAAGTTCTGACCATTTGCCTAGGAATTTCGTGAATTCATTGTTTTTAATTGCAGAGTAGTATTCCATTGTGTAAATATACCACATCTTCTGAATCCATTCCTCCGTTGAGGGACATCTGGGTTCTTTCCAGTTTTTGGCTATTATAAATAAGGCTGCTATGAACATAGTGGAGCATGTGTCCTTATTGCATGTAGGGAAAGCCTCTGGGTATATGCCCAGGAGTGGTATAGCTGGATCCTCGGGGAATGTCATGCCCAGTTTTCTGAGGAACCACCAGACTGCTTTCCAGAGTGGTTGTACCAGCTTGCAATTCCACCAGCAGTGGAGGAGTGTTCCTCTTTCTCCACATCCTCGCCAAAAACTGCTGTCTCCTGTGTTTTTGATCTTAGCCATTCTGACTGGTGTGAGATGGAATCTCAGGGTTGTTTTGATTTGCATTTCCCTAATGACTAAGGATGATGAACATCTCTTTAGGTGCTTCTCAGCCATTAGATATTCTTCAGGTGAGAACTCTTTGTTTAGCTCTGTACCCCATTTTTAATAGGGTACTTGCCTCTCTGGAGTTTAACTTCTTGAGTTCTTTGTGTATATTGGATATTAGCCCTCTGTCGGATGTAGGGTTGGTAAAGATGATTTCCCAGTTAGTTGGTTGCCGCTTTGGTTTTTTGACAGTGTCTTTTGCCTTGCAAAAGCTTTGTAATTTAATGAGGTCCCATTTGTCTATTCTTGATCTTAGAGCATAAGCTATTGGAGTTCTATTCAGGAAATTCTCCCCTGTGCCCATATGTTCAAGGTTCTTCCCTAGTTTCCTTTCTATTAGTTTCAGTGTGTCTGGTTTTATGTGGAGGTCCTTGATCCACTTGGAATTCAGCTTAGTGCAAGGAGATAAGAATGGGTCAATTTACATTCTTCTGGATTTTGACCTCCAGTTGAGCCAGCACCATTTGTTGAAAAGGCTATCTTTTTTCCACTGGATGGTTTTAGCTCCTTTGTCAAAGATCAAGTGACCATAGGAGTGTGGATTCATTTCTGGGTCTTCAATTCTGTTCCATTGATCTACATGCCTGTCACTGTACCAATACCATGTGGTTTTTAACACTACTGCTCTGTAGTACAGCTTGAGGTCCGGGATACTGATTCCCCCAGAAGTTCCTTTACTCTGGAGAATAGTTTTAGCGATCCTGGGTTTTCTGTTATTCCAGATGAATTTTTGAATTGCTCTTTCTAACTCTATGAAGAATTGAGTTGGGATTTTGATGGGGATTGCATTGAATCTGTATATTGCTTTTGGAAAGATGGTCATTTTTACTATATTAATCCTGCCAATCCATGAGTATGGCAGATTTTTCCATCTTCTGAAGTCTTCTTCAATTTCTTTCTTCAGAGACTTGAAGTTCTTGTCATACAGATCTTTCACTTGTTTGGTTAGAGTCACGCCAAGATACTTTATATGGTTTGTGGCTATCGTGAAGGGTATCATTTCTCTTACTTCTTTCTCAGCCTGCTTATCCTTTGAGTATAGGAAGGCTACTGACTTGCTTGAGTTGATTTTATATCCGACCACTTTGCTGAAGTTGTTTATCTGCTGTAGGAGTTCTCTAGTGGAGTACTTTGGGTCGCTAAGTATACTATCATATCGTCTGCAAATAGTGATAGTTTGATTCTTCCTTTCCAATTTGTATCCATTTGACCTCTTTTTGTTGTCTAATTGCTCTAGCTAGAACTTCAAGTACTATATTGAAAAGATATGGAGAGAGAGGGCAGCCTTGTCTAGTCCCTGATTTTAGTGGGATTGCTTCAAGTTTCTCTCCATTTAGATTGATGCTGGCTATCGGTTTGCTGTAAATTGCTATTACTATGTTTAGATATGGGCCTCGAATTCCTGATCTTTCCAAGACCTTTAGCATGAAAGGATGCTGAATTTTGTCAAATGCTTTCTCAGCATCTAATGAGATGACCATGTGGTTTTTTTCTTTGAGATTGTTTATATAGTGGATTACATTGATGGATTTCCTTATATTGAATCATCCCTGCATCCCTGGGATGAAGCCTACTTGACCGTAGTGAATGATCGTTTTGATGTGTTCTTGGATTCGGTTGGCAAGAATTTTATTGAGTATTTTTGCATCGATATTCATAAGAGAGATTGGCCTGAGATTCCCTTTCTTTGTTGGATCTTTGTGTGCTTTTGGTATTAGCGGAATTATGGCTTCATAGAACGAGTTGGGTAGTGTTCCTTCTGTTTCTATTTTGTGGAACAGTTTCAGGAGTATTGGTGTTAGGTTTTCTTTGAAGGTCTGATAGAATTCTGCACTAAAACCATCTGGACCTGTGCTTTTGGAAGACTTCCAATGACAACTTCTATTTCTTCAGGGGTTATAGGACGGTTTAGATGGTCTATTTGATCCTGATTTAATTTTGATATTTGATATCTGTCAAGGAAATTGTCCATTTCCTCGAGATTTTCTAGTTGTGTGGAATACAGGCTTTTCTAGTAGGATCTGATGATTTTTTGAATTTCCACAGTTTCTGTTGTTATCTCTCCCTTTTCGTTTCTGATTTTATTAATTTGGATACTGTCTTTGTGCCCTCTGGTTAGTCTGGCTAAGGGCTTATCTATCTTGTTGATTTTCTCAAAGAACATACTCCTCGTTTTGTTGATTCTTTGTATGGTTTTCTTTGTTTCTACTTGATTGATTTCAGCCCTGAGTTTGATGATTTCCTGCCTTCTACTCCTCTTTGGTGTATTTGCTTCTTTTTGTTCCAGGGCTTTCAGGTGTGCCATTAAGCTGTTAGTGTATGCTGTCTCCCGTTTCTTTTTGGCGGCACTCAGGGCTATGAATTTTCCTCTTAGCACTGCTTTCATTGTGTCCCATAAATTAGGGTATGTTGTGCCTTCATTTTCATTAAATTTCAAAAAGTCTTTGATTACTTTCTTTATTTCCACCTTGACCAAGTTATCATTGAGTAGAGCATTGTTCAGCCTCCCTGTGTATGTGGGTTTTCTGTTGTTTTTGTTGCCATTGAAGACCACCCTTATTCCATAGTGATCTGATAGGAGGCATGGGATTAGTTCTATCTTCTTATATCTGTTGAGGTCTGATTTGTGACCAATTATATGGTCAATTTTGGAGAAGGTACCACGAGGTGCTGAAAGGAGGTGTATTCTTTAGCTCTAGGATGAAATGTTCTATATATATCTGTTAGTTCCATTTGGTCCAAGGCTTCAACTAGATTCACTATGTACCTGTTTAGTTTCTGCTTTCCTGAACGATCCATTTCAGAGAGCGGGGTGTTGAAGTCACCCACTATTATTGTGTGAGGTGTGAGGTGTGCTTTGAGCTTTAGTAAAGTTTCTTTTACAAATGAGGGTGCCCTTGCGTTTGGAGCATAGATATTCAGAATTGAGAGTTCTTCTTGGTGGATTTTTCCCTTGATCAGTATGTAGTGTCCTTCTGTGTCTTTTTTGATGACTTTTGGTAGATTAACAATTTTATCTGATATTAGGATGGCTACTCCGGCTTGTTTTTTGGAGCCATTTGCTTGTAAAATTGTTTTCCAGCCTTTTACTCAGAGGTAGTGTTTATCTTTGACACTGAGGTGCATTTCCTGCATGCAGCAAAATGCTGGGTCCTGTTTACGTATCCAGTCTGCTAGTCTATGTCTAATTGAGACCATTGATATTAAGAGAGATTAAGGCATAGTGATTATTGCCACCTGCCATTCTTGATGCTATCTTTATGTTTGAGTGGTTATCTACTTTTGGGTTTGAAGCAAGAAGGTTACTATCTCATTTTTTCCAAGGTGTTGTTTCTCTCCCTGTATTGGCGGTTTCCACCTATTATCCTTTGCAGGGCTGGGTTTGTGGAAAGATATTGTGAAAATTTGGTTTTATCATGGAATATCTTGGTCTCTCCATCTATGGTGATTGAGAGTTTTGCTGGGTATAGTAGTCTAGGCTGGCATTTGTGCTCTCTTAGTGTCTGCATGAGATCTGCCCAGGATTTTCAGGCTTTCATAGTCTCTGGAGAGAAGTCTGATGTGATTCGGATACATCTTCCTTTGTATGTTACTTGGCCCTTTTCTCTTACTGCTTTTAATATTCTTTCTTTGTTTAGTACATTTGGTGTTTTGATTATTATGTGACGGGAGGTATTTCTGTTCTGGTCCAGTCTGTTTGGAGTTCTGTAGGCTTCTTGTACGTTCATCGGCATCTCTCTCTTTAGGTTAGGGAAGTTTTCCTCCATAATTTTGTTGAAGATGTTTACTGGCCCTTTAAGTTGCAAATCTTCACTCTCATCTATACCTATAAACCTTAGGTTTGGTCTTCTCACTGTGTCCTGGATTTCCTGGATGTTTTGGGTTACACGGTTTTTGCATTTTGCATTTTCTTTGACTGTTGAGTTGATGCTTTCTATGGTATCTTCAGCACCTGAGATTCTTTCTTCCATCTCTTGTATTCTACTGTTGATGTTTGCATCTATGTCTCCTGATTTCTTCCCAAGGTTTTCTATCTCCAAAGTTGTCTCCCTTTGTGATTTCTTAGTTGTTTCTACTTCCTTTTTTAGATCCTGGATGGATTTGCTGAGATCCTTCACTTGTTTGTATTTTCCTGTATTTCTTTAAGGTATTTTTGCATTACCTCTTTCAGGATTTCTGCCTGTTGACCCAAGTTCTCCTGCATTTCTCTAAGCGATTTTTGTGTTTCCTACTTATGGGCTTCCATCTGTTCATCCATCGTCTCCTGCATTTCTTTAAGCAGTTCTCATGTTTCCTTTGTAAGGGCATCTATCCCTTGATTCATTTCTTTAAGCAATTTTTGTTTTGCCTCCCTATGGGCATCCGTCTGTTGACCCATATTCTTCTGCATTTATGCAATTTTTGTGATTCCTTTGAAAGTGCATCTACCCGTTGATTCATTTCTTTAAGCGATTTTCGTGTTGTCTCCTTGTGGGCCTCCATCTGTTGATCCATGTTCTCCTGCATTTCTCTAAGCGATTTTTGTGTTTCCTTTGTAAGGGCTTCTAACCATTGATTCATGGGCTCCTGCAATTCTTTATTAGATTTATTTGTGTCCTTCTTGTGATCCTCTATTAGCATCATGAGACGTGATTTTAAATCCAGATCTTGTCTTTCAGGTGTGGTTGGGTATCCAGGACTTGCTGCTGTTGGAGAGTTGGGTTCGGATGGTGCCATATTACTGTGGTTTCTGCTGGTAACGTCCCTACGTTTGCCTTTTGCCATCTGGTTACCTCTGGTGTTAGATGGTCCTGCTGTCACTGGCTGTTGGTTGGACCTCCTGTGAGCCTGCAAAGCTATTTCTGGCCCCCCTGGATTACCGGGATTCTGCTGGCACCGATTTCTGGGGCCTGCCCTGCTCCTGAGTGACTTTGGAGCCCTGATGTGCCTTGCCCCAAGTGATGTTATATTGGGGAGTCCCTGCACATCCAAAGGCTCAGCATAGTGGATTCCCGGAGCAGAGGTTGCAAAAGGGAGGCTGGTAGGCTCCTGCCCTGTGCAGGGGTGTGTGATCTCTTCCAGAGGGGGGGAAGGGGGCGTCCCTCTGCAAGGCAGAAGTCCCACAGCAGAGCTGGCGAGCTGGTTACTGCAGATTTGTCCAGCTCTTGGGAGCAGGGTACACACAAGCCGCCCGAGTCCCAAGCGATATCATGCCTGTCTGATACTATTTTTTGGAGAAAACTATTTTCTTCCTGTCAACCCAATCCTTCTCTATGAACTTTGAAAGGAAGAAAAGCATAGTTTGACTAGTTGGCTTATTGTGACAGAAAAATAATTTTATATTATAGTGTATGTGTGTCACCTGTGACAAAAAACTTAAACATACATGTTTTGCTAAAATGTAGGGACATCCAAAGAGTAATAGAACATATACCTCTCTCAACTAGAATTTCTGTCCTAAATACAACTCCCCTGACATGTGTTCTGTTCACATGTGTGATTTTCATTCTTAGACAAGCCCTAAAGTTCTGGTGTTAATGAAGCTCCATCAGTTTCCATTTCTTTCTTTAAACTCCCAGGGTCTAATAGAGGCAGGCCTGAGAATAGAGTGATGGAACTAAGTGCTGACTGAATTAAGACCCCTGTAGCTGGTATTTGCACAGGATCACCAGCTCTAGATTTATTGAAGGCTCAGAGGAAATCTAGAGTGACAAATGCCAGCCCAGGTTTTGACCCAATGAGGAGCAGTGGTGGCCTGTAACTTCTTAATCCCTCGGATTCACCATACTGACCACAAAAGAAGGTACAGAAACAGTTCATAAGAGAATTTGCGCCATTCCGCATTGTTGAGTCCCCACAGGTCTTCCTAGCCACTAACCCTAAAGGAATCATAGCACCAACTTGTCTCCTCACTGACACATTCACACATCCACCACACCTGGCACACTGAGACTTCCACTTGGTCATATTCAGTCCATGTTGTGTTGTGAAAATATTTAAATGGAGAATAAGACTCCAGTATTTTCCTCTCCTTATAAAAATGGCATTTAAAATGAGGTTCATGCATATTCAGCCTCTTCTTCCTTCTCTAAATGTACACCTATAGATTAGCATTTATTCTTACCGTTCTCTGGCTTCTTGGTTTGAGTTGAAAACCTCAAATCTGAAATATCAACCAAATGGTTAAGCAACATAAAACCAGAGTCTCTTTGGGAGCCCAGAAAGACATAGAGATACTCTCCCTCTGCCTCTGAGTAATTAACAGTCACATGAAGGCACCAAACTATAAACAGAATGTTTATGGAGAACAAGAGATTTATCTGTAATGTCCAAGTTTTTAACATAGAATCACATGTTAAAATTCATGTGTCATTTTGGATTTGGCCAAAATTTCCTAGGAACTTTATGACTTACATATATTGGTTCTACTTCACTAATGTCCAAATGAGTCCAGTACAGATAAACTCCATCCAAAAAATCATTAATTTTTACTTTTCCTTTCTCCTTAAAAAAAGAAGAAGAAGAAGAAAGAAAGAAAGAAAGAAACTGAGCAGGAAATCTCACTTAAAGAAGCTGTCTCACGACATTTCTGGCAAACCCTGATTCCAACAAAGTTGAAAATATCTCAAGAGCAGCCTGTCATACAGAATTTCAGTGCTTCTTCTCCAAGGAAATGCAGAAATAGACAACATGTGGGATTCCGGGGATTTAGATCACTTAAGGAAAAACATCACAATGTCGTCTTCAAGCTGACCTGCTTTATGTCAGAAGCATATGTTGCCCCTATCATGCATCAGTTAGCTTCTGCGTATAAGAAATCACCTTTCACACACATTGAGCATCAAGATTTTTGCTATTGTTACTAAGAACCTGTCTACAGTTTGGGTACGTAACTTTCTTGTCCTTATCTGGGCTCAGCCATGTACAGTCTAGTGAGTCAACTCTGCCACTCATGAGTAAGTGCTCTGTGACATTTGAAAGAACTTAGCTCCCTTCATGTGGTCACTCACTCTTCATCAAACTATCCTACAATTGACCAGATTATGACACCAGGCACATAGTAACATAGCTTCTCAAAGCTTAGTATTGGGAGTAATATGCCATCTTTGACCCTCACTTTCTTTGGCTAGAGTGGATCACAATGCAAAATAAGTCCTATGACAAAATAAACCAATTCCATGTCCTAGTATAAAGCAACAACAAATAGGGTTTGAACAAAGAGAAGCCATCATGTAGATCCATTAATTCCTCCATCCACCATACTTTACTTTTCTGGCTAACATTTTCAGGCATCCTGTAATGGTGTATAAAAGTGTCCTTTACAAGTCTCTTCTGCCACAACCTCTTCAGCACATCCTCAAAACAACAGCAACAAGCAAGATCTTTGTGTATAAACATTCCACTTGCCAAAATCTGAAGGAGAATTGAAAATAGAATTTAAAATCTGCACTATTGTGCTGATAGCTGGGAAATCCACGAGTGTTTGCACATGTTGCCTCCCTGTATCCCCCTAAACACTTCTAAAATGAGTGTTGCAGGAGCTTCCCTCCATCACTGAGTTCAGTCTTCAAGCATGGTGGAAAAAACCTACTGATCATATCAATAAGGTCAACAAAAGGTTTTCAGAAAAGTATCATAACTCACGTTCCTCATATAGAAGCTCTGTAATGCACAGAGTCAAACTCAGAGACACTCTGGTTGTCAACTGCCACCACCAGAAACAACCAAGTGGGTACTTAGGCCTGTGGTAATAGTTAGACCTGTGTTTTTCCTGACCCACAACAGTTATTATCTTCTATTGTTTATGATATGATTCTAGAAATTTTAAAATATGAATATAATGAGTACATATCACTTGATGCAATAAAAGTATAAAACATCACTGTGCTCACTGTATGCAAAAATATTTTTTCCAGGACACACCAGGCATTTGAATTGCATTCTCCCCAAACAGTTCTATTACTCTGAAAGTTTGTCAGGATGAAATGTATTCCTTAAACTTTATCCATTTTTGTCTAATTACAGGATCTAATTAAAATGTACTTTCTATTTTTTCCAAGGGGGATTGGTTTTCCTTACAAAGCTTGTTGGCATTACCTCTATGTGACATTGACTCTATAGATGAACAAATCCCTTCCTGAGAAATACTCCTTAAAATGTTGGAAAGTGTGGTGCAAGAAAGGACACATGGACACAGCACTCGGGGCACTTTCTGTCCTTTCACTATCATTACCTTTTCAATAAATTAGTGTCTCCAAGTTTAACCTTCATCTGCAATCCATCTGGGGCTCCGGCTCATAACTCACTCCAGAAGGAACATCAGTGGATCTGCGTTTTCTCCCAGGGATTCTCCCTCCTTCTGTTTTAAATCAAAAAATGCTTTTGCAAATTAGCCAAAGGAGACAGGCTATAAGCTTCTGTAAGAATCCTTCAGTGTGCCCTCTGGACTTTTTGTCTGGCTGTTCTCAGAAGTTGTGCAAGTTGGGATGGACATTAAAATCTACATGGAACGTGTAAACAGCTCGAGTGGGGACACACGACTTCCATAAAAACAACAGGCCACTGCAGAGTGGCTGCTATTGAATCATACAGCACACATGCTCGCCAATCAGGAGCAAACAGCTACATTCTCATTTTATGATGGCAACAGCATTTAGAGACCATGTGAGTGCCATCCCCTCATTTTACCTTAGAGGAAGGAGAGCTTAATTATTCTTTCATTCTAAACATAATTATTAAGTGTCTACAACCGGACAGGAACTGCGTTAGCTCCAAAACACAGAAGAGCGAAGATCCACTGACTTATCAGTTGGAGCAGAATAAACTAACATGAAGCCTACACTGGGACTTGAGAGCCCTGTTCCTCCTCCAGAATTCTAAGTCAGTACCTGTGTCTTTAATTGACTTAGAATATTTGGCAATAGGGACACAGAAACAAAAAGTAAATCTTAACTTCCAATGCCCTGACCAAATATTTGTTCTTCTCTAGTTATTCACTTACCTTCGAGAGAGCAACAGAAAGTCAGTAACACAGGGCTAAGTGGCAACCTCAGTAACAGAACAGCACTGACAAATCAGCACCCAGAGGCCACTGCTCTGAAAAGGCACAAAGAAAATGTGTGTTTCATTCATTTGTTCCATAATTTCCACTGTACTGGCTCGGAGCAGAGTCCACAGCAAAATGCAAAAGGGACACTATAAACCAGAAAGATGCAGCCCCAATCCTCATAAAACTGCTTAACTACCCAACTAAAAACAACAAGCACAAAAGGCAGTCTAGCAATTAGAGGCGAGAGGCATCCTAGCACATACCCATCTGTGCTGTAAGAAGGAAGCAAGTTCAGCGTCGAGTGAGTCAGCAGCTTTCTGGAAGAGACCCGTTTCCGGTTTGGTCTTAAAAGTAGATGAATTCGTGAACAGAATGGACAATTTTTGCTTTTGAAAAGTCCTCTTTCAGCTTCCTGTTGGGACTTTCAGAGGGTAGTCATGAGAGGCCCCTTTTTGTAAGCACACCTTAGCATCAGTAATAGTGGCCTTGGGCACACACCCCCACCCCCCACCCCACCCCCGCCTGAGCTGGATCCCACTTTGGGCCTGTCACTGGAACTCCTTTTCCTCAGGCTCTTCTCCATTTTTGTTCTTACAGTTCTTTCAGACAGGAACGATTCTGGGCCAGAGTTTTTGACTGTGGGATGGCAACACTATCCCTCTTACTTGAGGCCTTGTGTTTTTACTCTAGGTGGACTGTACAAGTTCCCTCTCTCCACTACAGGGCATTTCTCCTAAGGTCCCTCTCTTTGAGTCCTGAGAGTCTCCCTCCTCCCTGGTATCTGGTACATTCTAGAGGGTCCCTCCACCTCCTACCTCTCAAGGTTGCCTGTTTTCACTCTTTCTGCTGGCCCTCAGGGCTTCAATCCTGTTGCCACCCCCTCCCCTAATACCTGATCTTGCTCCCCTCTTACCCTCCTTATCTCCTTTCCCACCCAGGTCCCTCCCTACCCCGCACCTCCACTCCTGCGATTGCTTTCTTCTCCCTCCCAAGTAGGATTGAGACTTCCTCACTTGGTCCCTTTGGCTTGTTAGACTTCTTGAGTTCTATAGATTGTATCCTGGGAATTCTGTATTTTTTTTTGGATGATATCCACTTATCAGTGTATATATACAGTGTATGTATACCTTTTTGGGTCTGAGTTACCTCACTCAGGATGATATTTTCTAGTTCCATCACTTGCCTGCAAATCTCATGATATCTTCATTCCTAATAGCTGAGTAGTATTCTATTGTGTAAATGAACCACATTTTCTGTATCCATTCTTCTGTCGTGAGACATCAGGGTTGTTTCCAGCTTCTGGCTATCACAAACAAAGCTGCTATGAAGATAGTGGAGCACATGCCCCTGTGGCATGTAGACATTTATATCCAACCAATGGACAGAAACTGGTGACCCCTATAGTCAAATTAGTGGAAAGCTGGAAGAAGTAGAAAAGGAAGGCAATTCTAGAGGAAGGCCAGCAGTCTCAACTAACCTGGACACCAGAGATCTCTCAGACACTGAACCACCAACCAGGCAGCATACACAAGCTGCTATGAGGCCCCCAATACATACATAGTAGAGGACTACCAGGTCTGGAATCAGTCAATGAAGATGCACATAATCCTCGAGCATTTTGGGACCCCAAGGTATGGGGAGGATTGGTGGAGTTGGGCTGGGGACATCCTCTTAGAAATGACAGGATGGGGAGGAGGTGAGGGATGTGGAATAGTTGGAGAGGCATAAAGTTTGGACTGTAAAAAAAAATGATCAAAGAACAAAAAAAGGAAAAGTCTTCTTAATATTTTCAGTTTTGTAAGCTACTGTTTCCTTCCTTTCCTTCATGAACAACACATGCTTTAGATTCAAAGCCATCTTTTGATTTTTCTCATCTATAGTTTTATTCATTTCAAATTCATCCCAACCAATTTCACTGTTACCAATGATGCTAACATCTATTCCTCCAAGCAGCTATTTCTTTTTTCTTTTCAGCTTGGCATATTGCATTACTCAGGAATTTCTGGAGGAACAAAACTGGTGTGTTTGTATTTGTGTGTGTGTGTGTGTGCGTGCGTGTGCATGAGTGTGTTTCAATATTATATATATATATATATATATATATATATATATATATATATATAATGAACCATATATATATATATATATATATATATATATATATATATATGGAGGGAGAGAGAGAGAGAGTGGTCTATGGTCTATGGTCCAGCTAATCTAAAAATGGATGTCTATCAGTGCAAAGTCTACAAATACGGTAGTTGTTCTGTCTACAAAGTTGGATGTCTCAGTTGTGTTTTGATCATGGACAAGCATCTTTGTTTTCCATTTGATTTTCTTTCATGATATAGTGGATCAAATTCTCTGACTGTGCAGTTGAGTAGCTTTGCTGAATTTTCTTTCCCTTGATATTTCATTCTCTTGGAATGTCATATTTTCTTTCCCTGTTTATACCATTGTTTTTTAAAGATAATTCCATATGCACTACATTTCAAGGCTCAGCTTCAAGTGAGGTAGTTCTCCCAGGATCAGCTGATGATGTCAGTGTGATCATTGTAGGTGTGTCGGCAGCAATGCATGATAGTTAAACTTCCTTATCAACTCCACTTGGTTTAGAATCATCTACTTACAACTCTGGGCATGTGTCTGTGTTTTGAGAAAAGTTGAAGAGCATATGAAAGATCCATCGTGCTTCATTGGGGTACTCAACTGAATACAAAAGGGGGAAACACAGAAAGGGAACTTAGCAGCCACCTCAAGCTCCTGCTTCCAAACCTTGCCCACCAGAAAGAACTTTGAACTACTATAGTCTGAAATAAAGAATTCATTTATTCTCTTTTATTCTTTTGTTTTTTTTTCATCAAGTCCTTGGAGACAACAACAGGACAGTTACAAACACATAATTTCTCCACTCTCTTTTGACCTCCACCTTTGCCCAGAGTCAGCCTCTGTATCCTTGTCCCCAGTAAACCTCCCGTGTGAGATCTGTTACATGGTGTGACTTTATGACATCTGTCACTTATATCATGACAATTCCACAATGCTGACTGCTTTCCATCAGTTGACCAGGCACATGCTTTCTAGAACTTTGGGTTATGGTGCATGAAGCATCTTGATGTTTTTAGGATTACTCTCAAGAAAGTCTATGCAAGTGCACAGTAGCTTTTGGAGGTAGCAAGGTTAGTTGACTTGCCTACTGAAGCAAGATTCTTCTGAGCACATCTTCACAGATACATAAATCTTGAAGCTTTTGTCTGGGGTGGCAGGAACAAGAAACCTCAAGACATGCAGCCCAGACCTCTCAAGCCTACAGGAATTTTTCTGATTTCTTTACCTGGCTGTAAATGGTCTCCTCACAAAGACATCGTCACTACTGTTGGGTTTATCTTTCAAGGTTTATCATATGTGTTTTTTTATCTCTAAGTTGAGAGAAAATTAATTCCCAATAAATTCTTCCTTCAAACACTTCCATCTTTCCCATACCCATAACCTCAGTAGATGGAATCCATCCACTAAGGCCCTGCTCCTCAAGCCATACCCTGACTTGTAAGCAGTAAGCCCAGGAATATGTGAGGCTTACTTCATAATTACCTATCTTACAGAGATCACTGGTAATTGTTTAAAAAAAAACCTCTGTTTTTGAAAGTGTACTGTCATACCTGAGGGTGATATTTTGGGTCGATAAAATATCTGATCCAGAGAAATAAGAGCTGCGGTGTCATTCTTTGTTTAAGCTAAACTTGCTTCCTTCTACAAACTTGTTTCTAACAGGAACCAGGTGAGCTCACCCTGATTTTTCTGCTTCTAGCAAGCATAGCAGGCTTCCTTTTCAGAATATGCTACTTATACTGGACTCCAATTTCCTGCCTTCATGGTCCTTAGGAAAGTTTCCTCAGCATGCAGCACAGCTACTTACCATCATTGCATGTGACCACCCCTTCCTCTGTGTGATGGAAAAAAAATAACAGTTTCCCTAGGTTTGTTGTTTCACATGCATTCCTCTTCTGTTCTCTGTTATCTTTGGGGGAAACTATCATGGTGACAGCTTTTCCTCCATGTGATGCTGAGCTCCCCGGTGGGTGAGAATTGGAAACCCAATTCATGGAATGAATTTTGGACATGACATGAAGTTTGTACACTGGAAATCCTTAGAGGCCATTTGTTAATGATCAAGAGGAGTACAAAAAACGTGGATTATGTCTGAGGAATAGGCAGACAGAAGGGTAAGGCAAGGAGAGTGCAGAGTTAATGTAGTGAACAGACACAACCACTGTGGGCTTCAATTTAAATTCAGTCTAACTGCGTAAGATGAAACATTGCAGTTTAGATATATATGTTATTAAATGTTTTAATAACCAACATTTACTAATGGTATGATACAGAGCCAATAGATGAAGGAAGAATAAAATACTGACAAGAACAGGCCACATGAAAATGTGAGCATGGCACATAATGTTTGTTTGTATTTCTCAAAATCTCAGTAAGAGAAGCAACTTTCTTTCTCACTGATGCATGCCTCTTCTCTTGGCCTCTATGAAACATTCACTAACGAAAACAGAAATGAATCAAAACCTTGAAAAATGTGAGAGTGTCCACTGTAATTAAAGAAAAAAATATAATTACTTAGTCACTCTAATTACATATGCAGAGTGAAGCAATTGCTTGCTATTTACTGCTCTGTGCCAAAAACAGCTTAATATTAATAAATATTTGTGAGAAATCACTTTGTAAATTTTACGTACTCAACAAAAGTAGTAAAATAATTTTTAATTAAAAATTATGTGTTCTCTATAAGCAAAATGACCCTCTGTATTCCATTATATAAGTCTGCTGGAGCCACAGAACAATATTTCTGATCTCTAAACTACACACAAGCCATGAGAGGAAAAGTAGACTCAACATCATATTGTCTTCTGCCAATGGAAAATTGAGAAAGAATTTTATTAAAGAATAAAAGTTGGCAGGAGTTAAATAATCCCCTCACTGCCTTATTCTCTTTATGTCTTGTAAGGGGAATCCTGTTTATTCCAATAAAGTACAAAAATCTACATTCTGGTCTTTCAGAGGATAGTTGATAACCCTGGTATCCTGAAAGTATTATCAGAAGAGTCACTAAAGAACAAAATCCTCACAATTCTCAGACACTGTATTTGCTAGTATTTTCTCAAGGGAAATTGCAGCCAGTTTGTGAAAATTAACACTGATGATTTTTCTCAAAAGAAATACATATATCTATAAATCTTTTAAAATAATTCCTGCCTCTCATTAACTGTACCTGGAAATCAATAACATGTGAGGTAGAATGGAGGTTAGTTTCTGAATGATCCCTCTGTCTACACAAGGTAGCAGGTTAACAGGATACCCTGTCTGAACCAGAGTCTTTACTGTTCTAACATTCTCCATGTGGCTATATGAACCACACAGTAACACAGCTTTATTTCTCATTCAGATAGGCCAAATTCTGTCCTTCACTACTATGAG
Organism: Tokudaia tokunoshimensis; assembly: GCA_036184795.1. NCBI lineage: Eukaryota > Metazoa > Chordata > Mammalia > Rodentia > Muridae > Tokudaia > Tokudaia tokunoshimensis. The sequence goes on along the minus strand of BTHU01000017.1, from coordinate 16,101,485 downwards.
ATAAATTCCTTTCATAATAAAGACAGAAACCCTTAGAACGGACTAATTCAAGTCCTCTATGTGAGTTTAGTGACTAGAGTATCTGCTGCATTTTTTTTTAAATTTTCAGAAATCCTGGAAAATGTTTCCTTAACTCTTATTCTCTCTAAAGGACCTGCAGCATCCCATGCTGGATCCAGCTGGCAAGGAGCAAGAGAAGGACATTCACTAAATATTTTCCGAGACAGAATTCAATAAATGAATTCCTTGTACACAGTCCCCCAACTAATTTCAATCTGAATGAGGAAGTAAGGTCAGACCATACCAAAAAGTCACATAAGAGTCACTCCTCTGAAAGCAGAGAATTATTCCTGGAAGGAACTCATACCAGGCTAAAAACTTCATAAAAATTTTAAAATTTGCCAAATTAGTAATAGTATTTCATTCAAGATAAAAAATAGCTACAACTCACAATGTCAGACTAGAGGTATTTGATGAACATTTCCATTAGATGTCTGAGTCAGTTGAAGTTTCCATGTGGCCTTCTAAATCAGGCCTACAGAGGTGTTTTCCTCTGGTTATGATGTCACTATTGAGAATAAGGATAACCCACACAAAGCATAGGTGCATGTAAAACTCACTTGTAGACAGCATCTGCATTGTGTGCAACGGGCACTGTGTGTAATGTCCTATGAGGATCAGTCCGGAGGAACAGAGTGCCTGTATACACAGCTCTTTCAGACACTCGATTCTTACATTGTCTATAGTCTTTCTTCCTTTATGGAAGTTCTTAACCTCCATCAAAAACAAACAAAAAGAAAAGCAAGACCAAACAAGATAAAATTATCAAAAAAATTTCAGTCAATAAGAAATCAATTTCAGAAAAGGGAAACAGCAATAAACCTTTGTTTAAATATTTCAGCATTGTGTGTGGGAGGTAGGGGGGCAGTGCCATAAATGTGTTTGTATTCTGAATTCCAGTTCATTCATATTCTCTTTCAGTTTCATTGCTGGGTAAAGCCTGCATCACTCCCCAAGAAATGGTGGATGAGAAGAAAAATAGTCTTTACAGATATTAAAATTCTTGCATAATTTGAGCAAAAGCTGGTCCAAGGTAGTCATTGTCCATCCTTCTCTCTGAGTCAACCACTGAGGGAGAAAAGAGGACTTCTGAGAAAAAGTATTCATAAGAAACAGTGATGAGAGGGCATGTGGTGATGACTATCCAACCACGTGAATACTAGGTAGATATCCAGGACCCACAGGGAATAGTTGGGCTTGGAGGCATATTTCTGTCACCTCAGCACCAGAGGCAGAGAGAAGATAATCCTGGGAACTCCATGGACAGCCACCCTTACTAAAACAATCTCCAGGTTCCATGAGAGACTGTCTCAGGAAACAATGTGGAGAACAATAGAGGAAGACATTCCATCTCTGGAATTTACACATACCCATGTGAACACTGTGCCCTCACAGGTATTCCATTCACACACACAAATGAAATAATTTAAATGCAGTATCTGAGGTATATTATGAACCCTTCTCTTCTCAAAAGGATGGCAGCAAATGTTGTTAGACCAGGAGCACACACATTTTCAATTTCTTTTTTCTTTTTGGTTTGAGGGCCTATAAGATTAAGAGTGATCTAAATTTCAAATAAATGTTGCTCAAGAACAGTACAATGGTTACACACAAAATGTCTTGAGGTATTTGATCAAAACAGTGGAAAGAAATCACAGAAAAGGAAACAAAATCCAGTTTTCTCTCTCTCTCTCTCTCTCTCTCTCTCTGTGTGTGTGTGTGTGTGTGTGTGTGTGTGTGTGTGTGTGTGTTAAACTCTTTGGAGAGAAGTGTGTTTATTTCACCCTATGCAATGAAGTCCTTCGTGGAAAGAAGTCAAAGACTAGAACTTGAGGTAGAAACCATGGAAATATACCAACAAATTCCTTGCCCTTGGGCTCCTGTCAGCTACCTTTATTATATACCCTAAGCCCACACGTATGCCTGTTGGGAGTACTGGACACAGAGGAATTAGCCCTTTCACATCACTTAGTTATAAATAAAATGTCCCACAGATGTGCTCACTGTGATGACTGATTGAGGCAACTTGTCTACTGAGGCTTCCTCTTCCCAGGCATGTCAAGTTAACAACCAAGATTAGTATCGTGGAAAATATTTTTTCCTGTTTGTTTTTTTAACCCAAAACATAATATGTATAGATAACAAATACATGTGAGAAAAGCCACATATCATGGGCCAAGAGAATATTTCTAATCATGAGAAATCCATAAATGAAGAAAAAAAAAGAGTTGGTGGTGAGGACAATTATTTCACATGTTTTGGGAGATTGGGAGATTCGTAGGGTAGGGAGGGTTAGGACCAATGTAGGAGGTGAGAAAAGTGGAAATAGTATCAACCTGGAAACATTGCAGAGAAGCAAATGTGAGCACTCAAGTTCTGCAGACCAGTGAGAAATATCTCAGCAGCTACTTACCTCCAATTAAGACCATAGTTGCACTTTGTACAAACCAGTGAGGATACTTCCTTGTTCCCTTGGCCCTTCTTTTGTCTGTTTTCCTAGTGCAGAGTTCAGGATGGACATCAGAAAGCAATGAGGTTAAGCCACAAAAGCCTCCAGCTTGCTTAAGGAATAAAACAGTCTATATCCTATAATCCTGGAGGAGTTGGAGCTCACTTTATGCTTGTACTATTTAGCTCCTCTGCCCTGTGCTTGTCTAAGACTTGTACTTACCCCTCAAAGGACAACTACACATTTCCACGTCAGCATGAGGAACTCTGGGGTTCTAATCATTCTGCATCTTGTCAATATTGAAATATGCTTCTGAAGAGAATCTCTATAACAATGCTGATATTTAACACATTTGCACTAAGACAACATGTTCCTTTTGGTTGCCTTTCAGGAATTCCCAGGTTTCTACCATGCCATCTGTTCAAGACAAGGTGTAATCCTGTGGCTTTGGGGGTATTCAAGCCTCCCTATGGTTATTCTTGAATTAGAGCCCATCTGGATGCCAGATCACAAATGTGTTTCCTTTATGTCCCAGAATAGGTTTAGGGAAAAGAAGAGAAATTAAGTGTCCAGGCAACACACTTGTCTTCAGCATTGTCCAGGACATATTCTCCAGACATGTTAAGGATGACATTATAACTTCTGTGTTCTGTCTTTTGGTACAGTTAACATTTCAGAGAAAGTACTTACAAATAAATACAGATGATTCTGTTCAAAAACTATGTTACTGAAGCATGTTCATGAAAATAAAAAAATGTTTTGATTAAGAATTTTAAAATAATAAATAAGACAGGAAATGAGAAGACATAACAGTAAATGAATTGTTCTCATGCAACCGGGTCTACATTCTAGAGCCAGAACTTGGGTAAAAAAAAAATAGCAGGCATAGTATCACATATATAATCGTCATACTGAGAAGAAAAGGCTGGGTATCCTTGAAGCTTGCTGGCTAGCCATAATTTCATAATTAATGAATTTCAGACAAGCGAAAAAACTCTGTCTTCAAAAACAAGATGGATGATGTTTTGAGGGAGCTCACCTGAGGCTAACTTGCAACCTTCAATTAAACACACACACACACACACATACACACACACACACACACACACACACACACACACACACACACACACATGCAGGTACATGCTCATCTTGGCAAACATGCATTCACACAACTCTTCCCAAAAATGCCACAAAATATACTTACTACTGGGCTAAAGAAGTAGTTGAATGGATAAAGGACTTGCCACCAAGCATGATGACCTGAGTTTGATCCTAAAGACCTACATGATGGAAGATAAGAACCAACACCCACAGTTTTCTCTCTGACCTTATATATATGCTTGATGTTTGCATACATTATACCTACAAAATAAATAGAAATGGGGACACACACACACCACGAACTAAAGATAAAATAATGACAAAATATCTTGAATAATCAACAATAAAATACCTTGACCACTTATCAGTCTATAGTTGGCATATTTATATCACGGGTGGTTCTACATTGACTAGTGAGAGGTATCACCAGGATGTGATACAAGAAGAATAGGAATCTAAAATGACTGAGTTGGAACCCAATGCAAAATCCTGATTGACAAGGACCGACTGATAGGCTCTTGAAATCTGACAACAAAACCCCTTTTCAAAGAATGACTCTTCCAAGAGTGTTTGCCTATATGCAGCTCAGAGATAATGCCTGCCAATCATCTCAGCATACAGAGGGTCTCTGGGAAACACAATTCTGTGTTATCAAGGGAACTTTTCTTACAGTTTTTGGTTTGGTTTAAAATACAAGTTTCTCGAGATGTATCTCTTTAAACTGACTTACCGATGAACACGCTTTACAGTGACTAATGATTTTATTACAGAACTATTGTTAGGTGCAGAGGTGTCCTAGGAGTATGAAAGAGGTAGAGGGCACAAGGGAGTGGACTAATAGCAATATCAAGTAAGAAAGGCAGAGCAAGAAAGGTACACATCCACCTGTCATCTCAGCATGCAACAGACAAAGCCAGGGATATTAGTCAATTTCAAAGTCTTTATAGTTAGTTCTAGGCCATCCAGAGTTACTTGGTGAGGTCCTATCTCAAAACTAAATGAAGAAATAAATGGAAAAACAATGAACCTACCAATTGTTATGATTGAATATTATTTAATTATGCATAGGCATTTTGTCCACTTTTCAGCTGACAGATGTCTGATAATTTTCAAATTTTGTGTGCATTTTGAATTGTTCTACAGTATGTATGGGGTGAGATTGTATTTGCGACACTGTGATTTAATTTCTTGTGTTATATATTCTATTGTGTTTTTATAACAGCTATGCAAATTTATATTGCTATCAACAGTATATAGGTATACCATCTCCCCACATTCTGGTGAGTATGTTCGTGGCTTTTTATATTAATCATTTTAATTGGAATAATGTAAATCTCATTGTTCTTTTGGGTTGTATTTCAGCAATGGTTATTTATACTGAACAATTTCAATGCACTTCTTGGACATTTATCTGCCTTCTGAGAGATGTGTGTTTATGTTTACTGACCACTTTCCAGTTAAATTATTTTGTTCTTTTGTTCTTGAGTTGTTCGTTTTTATGTTGATATAAACTCCTTCTCACATGTATTGTTTACAAATATCTTCATTGATTTTGTAAGTTAACTCTGAATTACAGAATAAAAACATGTCACTAGCAATAACATGGGTAGAACTCAAGGTCATTACACTAATTCAAATAAGCCCAATGCCAGAACAAGTATGGCAAGACCTTGTTCACATGTGGAATCAAAACACTGGATCTCGCAGAACTCAAGAGGAGAAGTTACCAGGTAGTAATGTGGAAAAGGATGAATAAAGATTTTTTTCCTTAGCTTGTACTGAGCTACACTTGAACAGGAGAGGTAAGCTCTTCTATTGAAAATTAAAATGATTCAATAATTCACTATGTATTTTAAGAAAATAACTAATACATTTATTGAAATAGCCTATGGTACCTCAGGAATCTGCACCATTTGAGTAAATCAGAATACCATCTTTCTGGGTCTAGGTTACTTTGATCAGTATAGTATTTTCTAGTTTCATCTATTTACCTACAAATTTTATGATTTCATTTTTCTTTACAGCTAAATAGAATTCTATCGTGTATATGTAACTCATTTTCATCGTTTGTTCATCAGCTGAAGGAGATTAAGTTTGTTTCAATTTGCTAGATGGTGTGAGCAGAACAGCCTCTATGCTCTGTCCTGTGTCTTATTTAAACAAATATCACAGATTCCTCACCATGGCTCATTATACCTCCTCTGAAAGGCCCTTTCCTTGCTTTCTGCTTCATTTCAAGCCATCTGTCTTCCATGCATGCACAAAGCTCCTCTTTGATGGAACTTCCCTGCCAGTCAGATGTGATGTCTCAGACTCCTGAGTAAACATGAGAGTGTGCCCACACGTCACGTGTATATGTTATGCTTTTCCCACTACATTTTTCCTGAATATGGACTATATCTTACATGCTGTCTTTGGTGTTATTACTCTAGGCTCCACAATGTTTAAGATCATCTTATCCTGTTTCCAAAAATTTGCCTACAGGAGACTCACTGCAATCATCTGCATGTTCTCTGTACTGCTTCTGCACATAGAAGATATTCAACATGGATTAAATCCATGTTAAAACAAATGATAGATAGATAGATAGATAGATAGATAGATAGATAGATAGATAGATAGATAGATAGATAGATAGATAGATATAACTGGTATACAGATTTGTTTTTCATTGATAACTTGGATATAAGATTCCACAATTTTGTTAGGTAAACTGGTTTCCTTTTTTATTATTATTAGATATATTCTTTATTTACATTTCAAATGACTTCCCCTTTCCTGGTTCCTCCCTCCCCAAAAGTCCCACAAACCCGCTTCGCTCCTCCTGTTCCACAGTACCCCCTCCACCTTCCCTGTACTGGTATCCTGCAAGAAAAAAATGGAAAAAAATATACTTAGGGTGGAACATCGATCCATCTGGTCAGAGCATTGTTATAAGGGTCATAAATGAACTCATGGTGACTGTGTGATCTTCCAATTCTGCATCAACTCTGAAGGACCTGCAACTCTTCAGTATGAGACAAGGGAAAATTGTTCTTAATTCTGACATGAAATCTACTGTATTGAGACACTTTGTGTCCACTTTTAAGATTTCTCTGGGGCATTATTTTCTAGATTGAGGAATGATCATTTACTCTCAACCAATGTCAACCAGGTGATGGAAATGGTGGCATAGATGCCATGCCTCCCATATATTCAGTCTCATGGTGGTTTGATGTGGGGAGGTACCTGATGAACTTTGGTGTCTGAGTATATTCATAAATGAATAAAATAAAACAATTTGTCCTAGATTCCTAAGCAGAACACAATCACCAACCAGAACACAGCATCTTTGGTCTATTTCTAGATTCTTGATTGGTGGGTACTTAATGATGTCCCACAGCAGCTTGTCACTTGTGAGCCTGCCACCCTACAATGTTTATCACAAAAGAAGAAATTTGCTCTCTTTTGCTTATAGCTATTCGTTTTTAGCTAAAGCCTGGCAGGTAAAAGTAGGCAGAGAAACAAGAAACAGCTTATGAGCATGTGTATGGTGGGTCCAAGGTTCTTTATTATATCTCTCTGTTTTGAAACAGGATTTTTCTGTGTAGCTTTGGTTATCCTAGAATTCCCTGTGTGGACCAAGTTTGTCTCCAACTCACAGGGATTCACCACCTGCCTTTGCTTCTTAAGTGCTAGGATTAAAGGCTTGCACTACCACCACCCAGCTTATGTCTACATTTCTGAGATCCCTAACACTTTAAATCCAATCAACTGTGTCTTTATCATCTTGTGTTGCCCAGGTATCTTTAGACATTTCTTTTTTATTATAATATTTTATTGATTATTCAGGAATTTTACATAATGTATTCCTATCACCATTAATTCAGTTCTTCCAAGTCTGCTCCTTCACAAACTTATGGCCTTACCCCCCCAAAAAAATTATTTTTTAAAAAATCCAATATGTGTTGTCTATAGCCACTGGAGAATTTTCTAACTCCAGGTGGCCAGCCACTTCAAGAAAGTGAGGCCCTCCCCACTCCCACCTCTCGAGTAGCCCTCTATTTTAGAAAGCTGCATTTCACCATCTTTATCACAATTTTTAAGAGATCTCTTCAATGGCTTTCTTTTATGTTGTTACTTTAGGGTAGTTGAGGACCAAGGTTGTCACAGAAGTCTTCTATATCTAGCTGTCTCAACTGTGAGTCTACAATTATCTGTATCACTATAGAGGAAGCTTCCTTGCCCTTTCCAGTCAGCCAGAGCCTAGATCATGAACTTCTACATAGTGTCTGGCTACACCAAGGACAGTGGAAAACCACTTGCCTCCACATACTATGGACTTCAGTATGGTCTTCAGTGGCAGGACAGGCCACAAACTTCAATATGGCTTCAGGCAGCAGTATACATCATGATGATATGCATGGCTTTTGGTAGTAGCCTGGGGCTCTGACATCTTTTAAAAAATGCTGGCCTGCCTTATAGAGGAGGGGTGAGCACTGCCTGCCATTGCCTGCTCAGGTGAACAGAGAAAAAGAGAGAGAAGAAGGTAAAAATCAGAAGGCTTGGTGGGACTGACTCTGCCATCAGGGGCCATGCCTAGATCCATGATTCAGCTGGAGCTCTAAAACTATATTTTCTTCAATTATAGTCATATAATCTATTCACAAAATTAACTAGGAAAAGACAGAGGGCACAAACTTAAAGTAACCATTATATACCATGATACCACATTCTCAGATGCTGGCCCCTTATAAAATTTTTGATTATAGACACATAGTCACATAATTAGCATAAAGTAAAATGCAAAATATCTGTGTTATCATCTGTTGATTCACTCAAAAGTGCACAACCGTCTTTGACAGTAATTCAGATCTACTTGTCCCTGAAATAAAGTCTCTAAATTTTACTTCCCATAGGCTAAAGATTTCTAATCATTTGACTAAGCTGACTGATCAGAAGGCTGTTTGTAACTAGTATTTATTGGTCTTGATCTATATTTCTCATAAATGACTTTATCAAATACCTTCTTATAAACATTTAGGTGAATGAGTGAATGTTTTGGTAGTTATATTCCCTCCAATTCAATTCAAGAAATCAGATACTGACTGTTAGGTGTAGTCCTAAAAGGCTTTGGGGAGTTGGGAGTCTCTCACTGTTTCCATATTCTCAACCTTCCTAATGCTGCTACTCTTCAATACAGCTCCTCATGTCGTGCTGACCATAACACCAGCCATAGCATTATTTCATTGCCACTATTTTGAATCATACTGATGTAAATATCTGATACTGAGAATATCTGATATGCAATCCTAGTGAAAATGTTATTCAACTCTCCCATAAGGGTCACAACCCACAGGTTGAGAACAACTTATCTAAAACATCATGAGCACAAGGTCATAATGACCAAATCCTAATAAGGTTGACATGCATGCTTCAGGCTTCATGGACCCCATTGTATGCCAACATAACAAAATACAATCATATTTCTTTAGCTTTAGATTTCTAGAACATTTATTCTTATACAGCTTCTCTTAGAAGAAATTTTATAAGATCACATGTGTGATCTTAGTGTGTTGTGTCAGGTTCCCATGGCTGCTGTACTAGATCTTAAGAACATAGATATTTTTCTGAAAATGAAATATGAAATGTCCTCTTAGCTCTGATAGTACACATACTGTCTTGCAGCTTAACTTAATTAACTCCTCAAGAATGTTTGTGGGATTGAGTGAGATCCCATAAGTAAGACTCAATTTCATTTGGTTTTCTGGATTTGTCCAAAAACAAAGGTTTTGAAATTCAGAAAATCCAAGGTATCATCTGCAAGACCATGTGCTACCATGGGTCATAACGCATTAACTACACTCTTTATTAACTAAACTGTCACTGTAAACAGTAAAAAATAACAGAGCAGACCTAACTAAACATCCAGAGATTTCTTTCAGGAATAGTAAAACTGAAATATTCCAAACAGATTCCAAATAAAGATGAACAGTAGATAAATAAGTAATACAGAAAAAAATAAGAACTCTACCACCCATAGACATAAGAAATAAAACTGATCAATACTAAGTTGTTCACTCATAATACACAGGTTATTATAAAACATGTAAAATTATGCACACTTTGTTTTTAATATTTTTTTAATTAAACCTCAAGGTCCAGTGAGAAGGCTGAAGACTAAAGTCACTATACGTCAAACCTGTCAACTTGAGCTCAGTCCATAGTACCCAAACACAGAAGGAGAGAACTACCTCCCAAAGTTCTCCTCTAACTTTCCATGCAGGCATCATGATATGTGCAACTACATACATGCACACACACACACACACACACACACACACACACACACACACACACATACACACACACACACGTTTTAATTAAATGAATTCTTAAATGAGAATAGTTTCTTCCATTTACAAAACATTTCTTCCATTTAAAAATGATTTTTAATGATACTCTGCTATACTCATAGATTGGTGACTGGTTTAATCAGAGAGATTCCCTCTGGCAGTTGATGAGAGCAGATACAGAGGCCAATAGTCAAACATTAGGCTAGGCACAGAAAGAGCCTGAATTAAAGATTTCCTCTGGGTCCCTTCTCTCAGGGCTCAGAGAACCCTACAGAAGTCAGGTAGGAAGAATTGTGGA